>CAUYRT010032155.1:0-52683 GCA_963574885.1 Lepilemur ruficaudatus | reverse complement strand
TCTATCCAGGATAATACAAGAGGTGCTATATCACCATTGTTTTTTGTGGCTGAGTAGAAGTCCATTTTGATATATGACTAATAAATAGTCTGAATCTAAAGTGGCTCTTGTATCTTTATTAATCAGATCACTCAGGCTTTGGCCTTGACCTTGCCTTGCCTACTGTCTGTAGTGTGCTTGAAATTATGATGCATGTATGCTAAACTTTATTAAGTAAGGTCAACTGTTTTCAAAACTGATTGTACCATATTATATTGATAAATATTTTCACTGAGTATAAGATTTTAAGTTGACAAGTACTTTCTCTCAGCACATTGAAAGCACATGTATTAGCTTCAGGCTTCTACTATTGATGTTAGTTAAGTAAGCTGTCGTGTAAGTATTGTTCTTTTGAGGGTAGTCTATCTTTTCCCTCTTAGTATATTAAAATTTTTTTCTTTGTCTTTTGTGTTCCACAGTATTCCTATGGTGTCTGTATGTGTGGAATTAGCTTTAATTACTTTCACTTACATTGCTGGGATTCACTGGGCTAACAAAATATGTCAACACATTCAATTATAATTTAAACTCATTCATTAAGTTTAATAATTTTATAATTAATTTTATATGTTTTACTTGATTCTTTAAAAAAATCTGCTGAGTTACTATTATCCTTTAAATTTCCCCATAATATTCTGGAATTTTAAAAAAAATCAGTCAAAATTTAAAAAAATTTTCTCATATTTTCACATGTTCTGTTTCTCTGAACATATTATATTAATCATCCATATATTATATTCTGTGTTTAATAACTCCAGTTATGAGGTATTATGAGGTCTGATTGGCTGTCTTTTGTTTCTAGCGATTGTCATTCATAGTGACTTTTTCTTGTTATTTTTGTGGCTTTTGAAAGTAAGATAATACTTTTTAATATTTTGTTTTAGGGAAGTCATTAAGGCAGTCTACTATGAAAGGTTGATTCCTTCAGAGTTTGTACTTACTTCTTCCAGAAATAAGGGGGTATTATCATCCTGGAAATACTTTAAAATTATTTTTGCATTAAGACATTTTGGGATTACCTGTGGAAATCATATATCTTTACTTATAAAAATCAAATTTTACAAGTGTCACATTTCTTGCTATTTAACAACTATTATCAATGCATTCCCACTTTGTAATTGTATATATTGTTAAAAATACATTTTATTTAGATCTTTTTTCTTTCAGATAAACTCAATTATATAAAAAAAGTCATTGGGTGAAGCCTCACATAAACTTTGAGAATTCTGTGCTAAATACAGATATCTTGTCATCTCAGTATCTTATTTCTAAACTTTCACTCCCATAATCTTTAGGATAAGGTCATCTGACAAGTTTCACACCAAGTAATATCATTTCATTTAATGTAATTTAATCTAGTGTTGAAACTTTGTGTGTGTTAACCTACTTTAACATTTAGTTAGCCATTAATGAATTTTGTAGGGGCATTTTTATTGTCTTTTTAGTAATATCTTTTTATTAATTTGATCATATTATTTAAATTTCAATTTAACTGCACAGTACCCCAAATATTTGGATATTTTTATATATATGTAAGAAAAAAATAACTTGTTTTCTATGTTTGTCATATTTTTTTCATATCAAATTTGTTTTATTTTGACTGGGCCATTTATCTATTAAGTTAGAAATCCATAGACATTTCTTGATAATTTGATATTTGGTTTCATTTTAAAAAAAAATATGTCTAGCGTATGTTAAATAGGACTTGTTTGATGCTCTACTTATTCATATCAGGGCTTTTCCTTAATTTAAACAGCAAATTAACTTTCTTTATATTTTAAATAAAAGAAATTACCTTTAACCCATAGAACTGATAAATCATGTTCATATTAATAATAATATTATGATTAGAGCTTTCTTTAAGAAAAATGCTCATTATTCTTCTGTATTTCCTTTTCAGCTTATCATCCTTCAAGTAGAATGTTTAGATATGAAATAGTCTCTTAAAACTCATATTTATTAGTACTGGATAATAAGAGGAAAGATGCTATGTATGTTTATAATACAGAGAAAAAATGAACTAAGGTGACAACATTTTCTCTATAATGACATTTTTCTGAATAAAATGAAAAGAAAAGAAGTAAAAGATTAAGATTGTGAATACTAGATTAAAGGAGTACTTAAAAATATAATAATCACCAGTAAAAGCTGAAATACAATAGATCTGGAATTTACATTGAGAAGCTGAATGCAAAATTATAAGCCATTTTTGTAATGGTCCCTCATGCCCATAATGCCAGCTGATTTGTTATTGAAAAATTATTCAAAATTTTCCTCATTATGTAAAAAGAAAAATGAATTTAATCATGAATATAAATGTACTCTTTTGTTGTGTTTTCCTAAATTGTACTTTCCCTACTAGCAAGTATCTGTAGGTTTTATTTTGCTAAAAGTCACTCAAAATGTCAATCCAAAGCAGTTTCCTTGCCAGCAAGAATTAACCTTGAGAAACCTCTTCAAGAGGAAAAGTGGTTTAGGACAGCCATAGCTTTACCATTGACTTTTTTTCTTTTCATTTATTCCTTTACTTTTTAATTCTCTGTTATTTGTCACCTAGGGAATTTGACCTAAAATAGAAGATAGGCAGCTAACGTACTCAGAGGAATACAATAGCATTTCCATGTTGGGGTATTCTGATAACACCATCCATCACACAAATATGTCTGAAAATTACATAAATTTCAGCATCTATGAACACCAAAATGATCTTGCATTTTTTACGTTGGTTTGGTCTCAATTTACAACAAAGGACTAAACACAGCAGTTACAAAAGTGGTCACACATAATGTGATCTTTAAGCAAATGTTTATTCATGAAGTACCCATTTCCCTGCCAGTGTTCTCCAGCTGACTGGTTGCTCAGCATGTAGTGTAATAAGCACCGCATGGTACACTAGCAGGCATTCAGCAACCAGCAATAAGGCACCTGCTATGCATTCAAAAACAAATGTCAAATGTAATTCTCCATAAATTTTTTTTATGGATTTTATATAGACTAGAGACTATTTGTGCCTTTTGGAGGACATCTTTAGAACAAAGATATTCCTGTTATTTCAGTGTATGAACTCTTTGGAAGATGTTGATGTGTATACACACACTCACACACACATGCACAAGCACAATGAAACTTTGATCCTCCATAAAATTTGAAAGGCCCATTATACTCTATGTAAGGAGGTTTCAACTATTTTGACTGGAACTCACAGTAAGAATAGAGTTTATACTGTAACTCATCATGTATGTATGTTGTGTGCATGTTTCTTTATATATTTAACTCAAATAAAAGTTTCATGAAACTTCAAAATGATACCTAATATTTTTATTTTTATTTGTTGATTTCAGAATATAACAATGGTAAAAAAGCTTTGGTTACATGAATTGCTACAGTTTGAGTCAAAGTTAAAAGTTAGCTCATCACCCAGATACCATGCGTTGTACCCATTAGGTGTGGATTTACCTGCCTCCTTCTCTCCCCTCCCACCTACTTGATTTCCCTGGAGTTTTACTTCCATATATGCCAATGAGTGTTGAATGATTAGTTCCAGTATAATAGTGAGTACTTGTGGTGTTTTTTTTTTTTTTTTATTCTTGTGATGCTTCATTTAGAAGAATGGTCTTCAGTTCCCTACAGGTTGTTACAAAAGGTATTAGTTTACCATTTTTATGGTTGAGTAGTATTCCATGGTATATATATGCCACATTTAATTAATCTACTTGTGTATTGATGGGCACGTGGGTTGATTCACATCTTTATGATTGTGAATCGTGCTGCTATATACATTCATGTATTTTTGATAAAATGACTTTTTTTTTCCTTTAGGTAAATCCCCAATAGTGGGATATCTGGATGGGATTGCTGGTAGGTCTATTTTTAGTTCTTTGCGGTATCTCCATACTACTTTCCATAAAGGCTGTGCTAGTTTGCAGTTCCACCAGCAGTGTGTAAGTGTTCTTTTCTCTCTGCATCTATGCCAGCATCTGTTGTTTTGGGACTTTTTCATAAAGGCCATTCTCACTGGAGTTAGGTGATATCTCATTGTGGTTTTGATTTTCATTGTGGTGTTAGTGGTATAGTGGTCAAAACAGCTGCCTTCCAATACCATTTTTAAATGTATTCTCTGATATGACCCACTAAATTGATCTTGTAAAACATTGTTATGACCCGTTTTTTTTTAAATTAGTCCTCTAGCAGGTACAATGTATGTGTGTGTGTGTATATATATATATAAAATATATGTTGAAATATTACACTGTACCCCATAAACATGTACAATTATTATGTGTCAATTATAGACAAAATTTAAAAATTATTCCTCTAAATGTTATACTGAAATATTGAATATGAATATTTTCATTTACTTCCAACTACATGGAATAACTATCATATTACTTTAGAATTGTTAACAGAGACTGTACTAAATTTGAAAAATACATATTTCTGTGATACCCCTCATTTTTGTGAATATTTATAGAAAATATCATCTATATAGTACTCTTCAATTTCTGAATATCATTATGTATATGTAAATACACTAAAATGTGGACAGATTTATAAGTATGCTTATCCTTGCTTATTTTTATCAAACCAAGTAAGACTCTAAATAGAATGATACTAGTACAACTTATCCATTGCAGCTTCATTTCTTTCCCATCTTGTACATTTACCAGGTCAGATCTAAGGAACTAATTGAGAATAATTTCTTTTGTTAGTAAAGTCTCTTTTAGAAAACTTTCTTAGAGAGAACCAGTCTAATCTGAAGGTCCTTAGTCACAAAGGTCATCAAACAGAGACAAAGATACAGTAATTTTTTTGTCGAAGAGTTTTATCTAGAACTTCAATTCATGGGAATGAAAGTACCTCAATCTTCTGTATTTATAATTTTTCATGGCTTATTCAGGTTTTTGCTACTATAAATGTCACTGTGCTATATGTACCTTTGCTCCAACATCACCATTTAGGAATTTCTTTTTCAATTAAAACATTGTTTTAAGGAGTGTGCCAAATTCAGCCCATTGCCTGTTTTTGTACATAAAGTCTTATTGTATGTAGACAACTACACTTATATGTTTCCTTATTGCTTTTGGCTGCCTTTGTGCTACAACACCAGCGTTAAGTGTTTGTGGCAGAGATCTGGCAGGCTGCAAAACCTAAAATATTTACTATCTGATTCTTTCCAGAAAAAGTTTGCAGACCCCTGATCTAGAAGAACAGGCAAATGTTTCACTTCCTACGATATATGCATTGATGGACAGAAATATTTAGACATAGTAGAATGCAATATAATTTCAGTGCTGCCAGCAATCCCGTAAATGACAGCAGGAACAGACTCTAGTATTATCAGAAATCATTCTTGCTCTGACATTTTTCAAAGTCGATAAGCCTTGATTTACATAACAATATCATTACACTAATTCTGAGGCTGAAGACATTGATGGTTTGATGTCAATGCTAAAATTTTATCTAAAACAATTGCATTTCTACTCTTACTAAGTATGCTATTAGTTATTTGCATGCCAAGAGATTCGAAATCAATGGGAAAGATGATCAATGCCATTAACATAACATGACAGATATTGAAGTGTTTTGGAAGGTTTTGGTAGGTTAAATCATTAAAGTGGTGAGCATATCTGTGGGAATTAGAAGAGCAGCATATTACTTTTTATTCTGATTCACTGAAGTATATAAGAACATTTTTCTCTCACCTGCATAGAAGTTTAGTTGTATATTCATCTTCCCTGAGTTTACAGCTGCATATTAAAATTAAAAATTAGACAAGTTAATTAAACAGAAAATTTTATACCAGCTGATTTTTGGATTTAGGTGATTATTTTGTTAGATCCATCAGAGCAGAAACATTACACCCTCTCTCTACTTTGCCTAATTATGTGTTAAGGAGGAACCTCTTCTTCTTGTTCATTTGGAAGGATGAGAAACCTGAGCCATATGTTTTCCAAAATCCAAAGTCAAGCAAGGTGCATACCAACTGGCTTTGTTTCTTTTTCATTTTTTTAAAATTTTTTTCCAGAAACATGCATAGCTGTAGTTAGATAATGTCCTCTTCATTCGTGATCGAAATTACAAGATGATAGGTACCATTTGATCTAATGAAGACAGCAATTTAAATGACCTTAAATCTGCTTCAATGTGAAACAAACGTGTCCAGAAGTATGTTACCTTCTAGAATTTTCTTTCTGTGTCATTTGTTTGCATGGATTTGGAGATTATGTGGTACTAAAATATAAGACAGAGTGAGATTGTAATCTGAAAGTCAGACAAAAGGGTACTTGTTCAGGACAATTTCTTTCAGCATGGCAAAACCCAATATTTTGAAACTGAGTTCTAAATACATATGAGGGTGTTGAAATTGTTTTGAGGGCTGAGATATTCTTGCTTCTTCTTTTATGTGCTGATTTCTTATCTTCCTTAACATAACTTTAAGCCTGTTAAATTTGATTAAATTGATAGACAGAAATGCACATGCATACACAGGCACACACATACTTGTCACATATAGAACAAACAAAACCATGAAAGCTATGGACCTTTAGAAATCTAGATCATTGATTCATTCAGCAATTATTTAATGAGTGCCTATCATAAGACAAATCAGACAGCTCAGCTCTGCCACTCACTAGTTATATGAACTGAGGTAAGTAATTTAGTCTCTCTCATCTGTAACATGGTGACAAATAATAGTACTCAAAGGATTTTTTTGTAGGAACACCAATTTGATGGCATGAATAAAGTGCTTAGCACAGAGCCTATCGCATAATAGGAATTCATTATCATTATCATTCTAGTGGGTACTACATATATTAAAACATATAATTACAATGCAAAAAAATTAAAATTTATCATTTCTTGATGATATTTTACCTGGGTCCTGACACCTTCGTGGATGTTTCTAAGTGACCATACAGATAGCTCTCTGACCACCTTGTTTCACAATTCCCATCAATTCTCCTCACTGCAGCCTCTCATACTCATGGCCCCACTTCAGATCTTCTTGACTTCCTGACCATTCTGCTTTTAAAATATTAAACTCTAACATTTAAACATCTGATACAAACTCATTCTTTCCTAGGTCCTTCATTCTTTTGTTTCTGTCACATACATCTTTTTATTTATTTTCTTGGCACTTTGACACTACAGTTGTCCTCCAGTGAATATTATCTCATTCTTTTATTTGAGGACTGAACATTGGAAAAAAGTAGTTTTGTGCCAAGTGCAGGATGGGGCAGCCTTAAGGGAGGTGTAAGTGGCCCAACCTGAGTATATGCACTTTAGAAAAATTTAAAACAATAATAAAATGGATAAAAGTTGGTTCACTTTTTATTATCACCATGAACCTAGTGATTTTACATAATGTCAAGGATAAAATATTCTTCCCTGAACAAACCTGTTCATCTCAGCTCTAAACAAATACAGCCATTGATGTTGAGTTTTAATAATAAATAAGTGCTGCTTCAAAGAAATTCCCTCTATAGGCAAATCCACGGTCTCAAAATCTGTTTATATCAAGAACTCTGAGAAAGCAGAGGTGAAAGCCTGAGGGAGCTTTGGCCTCAAGAATCATTGGTATTTTCATTTGAAGATACCGCAAGTCCCCTTCTTTGCCAGGGAGACAAATGTCCTGACATACTTTAGAAGACTTTGCTTTAAGCTGCATCTTATTATCTTCAAGCTCTATGTTGGGGAGATAATGTATAAAAAAATGAACCCAGGTGTTTTTATTTTTATTTGACTCATTGATAGATACTCTGCTGGGAAAAAGATTCATGAATGCATATCAGAAGACAGATTAGACAGTTTAGCTATTCTATTCACTAGCTGTGTGCTAGTCACTGCTCACTGCTCACTACTTACTACTCACTTTGGACTACTTTTACTTCCTCTCCATTCATTTACTTCTAGATTTATATCCATTGTTTTTCTATCCCCATCATTCCACCAAATCAGACTTTTTCAGTCATCAATGAATTGTCTCTTACAGATACCCGTTTTAACTGACAGCTTCAGCCATATACAGTAATTAACATTCCCTTCTATCTGAAAAAACTTTTTTCTTATCCTTCCCTGTACCATTTTTTTCCTTGGTTTTTTCCTACATCTCTGGCTCCTTTTTCTCAGTCTGCTCCAGGGAGTCACTTTTCTTCTACTTGTCCCTCATACTGCAGATTGAGTTCTTCAGTAAGTACACACTAAGAGTGAGTTAGGACTGCAAAAGATTTACTTGTGAATGAGAGTTATGAAAGATAAAGGGAGGAAACAGGATTAGGCAGGTGGAATTGTCAGATCAAAATGCCAATCTGACAGTTTCTGCCAACTCAATGGGGAGTTGTAGAACAAAGACTGCCCATTAGAGAAATTACAAAATATTTGCACTACCATGTTGCTCAGTCATTGGCCAGTGGGCCACCCTGATTATAGCATGACTGTGGATAAAAACCAAAATGCACAATGAAGAAGCTAACAAGCTGAAAGTTGTCAGCTAATTGCACTTTTTGCATCTGGATAAGAAATCCTTTCTTGGAGGGTGATGTGAAAGGCATAGCTCTGTGTGTGCCACAACCTATTGTAGTAGTTTTCCTCACACTTGACTTTCAGTACACATACCCTTCCTTGATAGTTCATCTAATAATAACTCAGATTGTTATGTTATGTTTCCAGCTCAGATTATGCACTTAAATTTTAGGCCCAGCTGACATTACCGCTTGGATGTCATCTCTAACTCAGCCTAAAACATGATCATTTCAGTCTCCCCAAACAAAGCAATAACTAGTCCATTCCCCACTGTTCCTTAGCTCAGTGAATGGCATTACAGTGCACTCATTAGCCAGGCAGAAGAATAATAAAAAGAGGATGTTTCTACTTATTCTTTCAGGTTTAGCTCAGCCATCACCTTTGCAAGGAAACTTCCTTGACATATAACCCCCAACCTTTGCACCACATATTGTAAAGGTGCTGTTCCTATGGGCTTTTGATAGAATCATCTATATACCTTTATATAGGACTTATCACATTGCCTTGTAATTATTTTGTATATCCCATGTAGGCTTTAAGATATGTAAGTAAATCTTGTTTCTAATGTGCCCAAAACAGTATTTAAAATATAATAGGCACTTATGTGTATATTTGTTGAATGAATGAATGAGTAAATGAATAAACAATATGCTACAAAATTACAAAGAAAGGGATATACACCAAAAGGAGCCATGGAAGTTTTCATTGAGGATGCAGTATTGAGCTAAGCCATTAGGGGAGGAATTTCCTAGGCAGATAGAGTAGTATCTATAAAAGTACAAAGGTATGCATTAGCAAGTTGCATGCAATTGTGGGAGGGACAGAGGATGTGGGTATGTTGGAATGATAAAAAATAAGAAAATAGTTCCTGGGACCAGGAACCTTCCATAGCATGCTAAACTTTATCCTGAAAGCTATAAAGAGACATTAAAGGTTTTTAAGCAAGTTAATGATACGATCAGATTTCCATTTAGAGAGATTACTCTGAAAGTAGACCAGAGGATGGAATGGGAAAGGAATAAATTTGGAGGCAGGGAAATCAGTTAGGGTGTTTTTGCAGTAATCTAGGTAATAGATGATGGTAACTTTAATAAAGCCAGTAGTAGTAGCAGGTGGAAATAAAGTGATACATTTGAGACATACTTCTGAAGTCAAACTGACAGGAACCGGTGTATGAATATGGGATTTTTTAAAAAAAGGAGCCAATAACAATGATTCTAATGTTTCTATATTAGACATTAAAGGGATGTTTTCCTCATTAAAATGAGATGGGGAACATAGGATAAGGAGTTCCTATGGAAGGAAGAAATACATTGAGTCCAGATTTGGACATGATGTTTGACATTTTGTAAGATATCTGAGTAGAGATGTGCAAGAGTTCATTCGAAATAACACATTTGGAGCTTGTTGGAAAGATTTGTTTGTTCATTTGCTGGCCTGCCTATCTGCTAATGTATCTATTTACTTAACTATCTATCTTTCAATTGCTTAATATAATATCATTTTATTGTGTCTGAAATGAAAACAGCATTGCCTCAGAATTTGCTTTAAATCCACTCAGTTTCATTAACTGGAATAAACCAATTTTAATAATCGTAGTTTAATTCCCCTCTTCTGCTTCTTATTAAAACATACTCCATTAGTCCTGCATTTTTAGTGTTTCCTGACCATTACTACTTGGTTCCAAAATTTGGAGTTCATAGGACAGTTAAAAGACTAGATACTACCATAGATTTGCTGTAAAAGGTGGTAAAGCCAGAGATAGGTACACTGCCCATTAGCCATTGACTATACTGACTCTGGCTGCAATGGTCTATTCCCAGCACTATCCATAGGATTGTAAAATTTATTTGCCCCATCCCCCAGCATGTTTGAAAAGACTTACTATTATAAATATAATACTATCATAATCCCAAGGCCATAGTTAAGCCAGTACAACCTCTATAGCTACCACATTCCCAATTTTGCCTATAACTCCATTTTGACCTAAGGGCATCAAGTTCATGATCTAGTTGCATTATCTGGAGGTGTGTAGGGTGGGGACTCTTATTTAAGGACAGACTTCATAGAGGACAAAGACACGTTAAGATTTATCCAGGATTGAGATATTTTAGAGGAAAATGATCTTGATCTCAAGTATATCACATTTCTTATTTTCCAGTCCCATCACACTTCTGAATCATACAAGCCCATATATGGAAGAAACATCCAATGTTTTCCAGTAATATCAATTTAAATGATCACGCCAGTAGACCAGAACATGTTCACAGTATAATGGCAGCCTGGTACTGTGGAAATATCAAAGCAAAGCTAAAGAATTGAATGGAAGTTAATGTGTATCATCACTCATTGGATACAGGGGCAGATGGAGGAAGCTATTTCCCTTATCTTCCATTTATTTATCACTAGCATTTTTGTAGCTGCCTAACTATAAACTTGCTACATAAGGAAGTCAATAAAGTTATATTTTTAAAACTGTGCTAACAAAATGAAAGATGTAGCACTGTTTTAGCATCATATAATTACAAATGATGTCAGATGCAAAATAATACCACTTTTGACAGAAGAGATAAATTAGGGATATCATGAACACCAAAAAATGTTTATTGTGCATACTCTGCTATAGTATCATTTAAAGTAAAAGGAAACCAAATAGCCAAGCAATTTCATGTAACTGAAATCCAAACAACTATAAATGCAAATAATATTTCTGTTAAGCTTAGTAATCAGATTTTAGAAGTGTGAGTTTGTTCTCTTTCTACATAAAAGCAAATGTAACGCATTCAAAGGATTTAGAATAACTTGTGTGATCTTAAAATTTCAAACTAAACTATTGTCTTTATTTTTTAGTAATAGGCCCAAGTAGCTTATATATTTGTTGTTTGGTTGTTATTGACATTGTTTGGCCATGCATCTTCAAGATCATGAATATAGGATAGTCACAATTTCTTTACTCCTTTATTTCTCAGTATTGGATACAAGTTAAACTGTTGTAGGCCAAATCCTCACCTCTTGTATATGTGTCACTATAAAGTGGAATCTCATTACCAGAAATTCATTTCATAATATGAAAATATCAATACTGATTATTAAATTAAAATGAAATTAGATTATATATATATTTACAAATATTTCTTATATAAAATAAAACACAAAATCAAAGCAATAATATATATATTACTTTTGAGAAATTTTATAGAATTATTGAAGATTTATTTAGAAAACTGACTTTTTAAAGTTTCTAAATGATATATAACACTTCAAAGTAAAAATGACAGAGAAAAATCAACACTCAACCATAAGAAGTGTTTGCATCATGTAGGCCCTCCTCCTTCACTCTGAATCCTGGAATGACACAAAGCAAACCTGAACCTAATTGGAAGTCTAGACCAGAGCTCCCTTAGCTGACCCACAAACCCATAAGTGACAAATGAATGTTTGTATGTCACCAAGTTTTGGGGTTGTCACATAGTACTATCTCATAAGACACAGTAATAGACCAAACTTAAGTCATTGAATAAGCAGAGATTACAAACAATAAATCTCAGTCCCCAAGGAGTACAGATGCGTGAATTATCAGATACCCTCTGCAAAAGTACAAAACATTCAAAGAAATAAAAGTTACACTAACAAAAATAACCAAACAATGGGAAACTAACATGAATGAACACACATATTTTGGGGAAAAACCCACAACATATGGAACACCTAGATATGGAAAAAAGTAATTGTAGAAATCAAAGTTAATGGAAGAGTTAAGTAACAAAGTAGACAAAGTTTAAGTGATAATTAGTGGAGTAGAAGATTTTGTAAAAAAAAAAAAATTACCCAAAAGGCAACACAGAGAGATTAAAATATGGATAATACAAAAGATAAATTAAGAGATAATTGAGATAGAATGAGAAGTTTAACAGTGTAATACACATATCTAAATGTATAATGTATTTATAATGGGAATAATAGAAGAAGAAAGAATGGAGCATAAGAAATATTTGAACTAATTCTGGCTGAGTATTTTATAAAACTAAGGACAGAAAACAAACCACAGATCCAGTAACTCAGAAAACTCCAAGAACGATAAATTTGAAGAAAAAAAAAATCTGCACCTAGACATATCATATTCAAGCTTCAGGAAACAAAGACAAAGACTAAATGTTTAAAGAAGACAATGGGAGTTGTGTGGGGTGGGGAGATAACATGCAGAAGAATAAGTAGAATAATTAGAGTGTACTTCTTGTCAGAAACTGAAAGCAAGAAGGTGGAATGAAATATTCACAGTGTTGAAAATCAAACTACTAACTTGGAATTTCTTTTTTCATTGGATTCTGTGTATTTGAAAACTTCCATAATATTTTTTTTAAAGGAGAGTGGGTGTTTAAAATACCAAAGCAAAATTAAGCAAAAGAACAAATCTGAAGGCATCACATTAGCAGACTTCAAACTATACTACAACGCTATAGTAACCAAAATAGCATGGTATTGGCACAAAAACAGAGACATAAACCAATGGAACAGAACAGAGACCCCAGATATAAAACCATCCACATACAGCCAACTGATCTTTGATGAAGCAGACAACAATACACACTGGAGAAAGAAACCCTATTCGATAAATAGTGATGGGAAAATTGGATAGCCACACGTAGAAGAATGAAACAGGATCCATATTTCTTACCACTCATAAAAATTAACTCAAGATGGATAAAAGACTTAAAAGTAAGGCATAAAACCATAAGAATTCTAGAGGAAAATATTGGAACAACTCTTCTAGATATCAGTCTAGGCAAAGAATTTATGAAGAAGACCCCAATGACAATCACAGCAACAATAAAAATAAATAAATGGGACTTGATTAAATTAAAAAGCTACTGCATAGCTAAGGAAATAGTCAACAGAGCAGACAACCTACAGAATAAGAGAAAATATTCACAAGCTGTACATCTGATAAAGGGCTAATAACCAGAATCTACAAAGAACTCAAACAAATCAGAAAGAAAAAAACTCAAACCACCCCATTACATGAACAGAAGCTTTTCAAAAGAAGATAAACAAACAGCCAATAAACATACGAAAAATGCTCGATGTCATTAATCATCAGGGAAATGCAAATTAAAACCACAATGAGATATCATCTTACCCAGTAAGAGTGGCTTTTATTAAAAAGCACACAAACAATAGATGCTGGCGTGGATGCAGAGAGAAAGGAACACTTATATGTTGTTGGAGGGACTGCAAATTAGTACAATCTCTATGGAAAACACTATGGAGATTCCTCAAAGAACTAAAAGTAGACCTATCATTCGATCCAACATTCCCACTACTGGGTATTTACCCAAAGGAAAATAAGTCATTTTATCAAAAAGACACCTGCACTCAAATGTTTATTGCAGCACAATTCACAATTTCAAAATGTGGAATCAACACAAGTGTCCATCAATTCATGAGTGAATTAACAAAATCTGGTATAGTTATACCATGAAGTACTACTCAGCCACAAGAAAGGATGAATTAATGCCTTTTGCAACAATTTGGAACTGGAGACCATTATCCTAAGTGAAATATCTAAAGAATGGAAAAAGAAACACCATATTTTTTATTAATTTACTGCGTCATTCTTAAAGAGAGGCATACAGCCAAGCATTACCAGACTTGTGAAGAAAGCCTCTGATAGGAAAGACAAAGACCAAAACAGAGAACATTAACTCAGGGGAAAAGAATTTATGCAGTGAAATAGAACCCCTGGCTCTTTGACAATTCAATACAAAAAACAAAACAAATCTTTTCATTTATATCTGAGAAGATGCAAGACAGGTTTATACCCATGAAATAAGAACAGGATGCAATAGTGAAAGGAACACTCAGAGGAGAAAAAAGATATCTTGGGAATTTTTTAAAATGTTAAATTTGATGATATTTCCCCTAAAGAAAAACAATAAAGCAGAGATGAGTAATAGAAGAAAGATTATAAAATTAAAGTTCAAGTAGAAGTTCCAGATAAGAAAAAAAAAGGAAAGAAAAAGAGAGACAGAAAGAATTTTTTAAAAAGTTGAATGGAAGAAATAATTCACAGAACTTTTCATAAACTGAAGCCTCCAAATTTGCAATGGGCAATGAAAATGAACAGAAGCTTTTCAAAAGAAGACAGAATAATGGCCAGCAAACATATAAAAAAATGCTCAACATCTCTAATCATTAGAGAAATACAAATCAAAACCACAAGGAGATATCACCTAACCCCAGTGAGATTGGCCTCTATCAAAAAATCCCAAAACAACAAATGCCGGCAAGGATGTGGAGAGACAGGAACACTCTTACACTGCCGGTGGGTCTGCAAATTAGTGCAACCTCTGTGGAAAAGATTTTGGAGACACATCAAAGAGCTAAAAATAAAAATACCATTCAATCCAGCAATAGCATTATTAGGCATCTACCCAAAAGAGCATAAAACATTCTATAATAAAGACATCTGCACCCGAATGTTTATGGCAGCACAATTCACTATTGCAAGGACGTGGAAACAACCCAAGTGCCCATCAATTCATGAGTGGATAATTCAAATTTGGTATATGTATACAATGGAATATTACTGAATTATAAGAAATGATAGTGATCTAGCACTGCTTATATTTTCCTGGATTGAGCTTTAGCCCATTATCCGAAGTGAGGTGACACAGAATCGGAAGAATGGGCTCCACATGTACTCGCCATCAAATTGGTACTGACTGATTAACACTATGGTGCTCACATGGTGGTGGTGTTCTCCAGGTATTAGGGGGTTGGGGGTGTAGACTCACAACTGAGGGACATGATGAGCACTGTAGAGGGCAAGGGCATACCTCTAACCCTTGCTAGGGAGAGGCAAAGATATAAAATGTAACCATAATGTTTGTACTCTCATAATTTCCTGAAATAAAAAAAAATTGGTAAAAAAATTCAGTGATGATAAAGTGGATAAAAAAGCAACACAAGTTAGATGTATTCCATGAATTAAAAAAAAAAAAACTTTGCAGACAGCAAAGGCTTACTGAGTACCCAGCAAATGGGTAGAAACAGACCTACATCAAAGTGAATCATTGTAAAATTTGAGAACATTAAGGAAAGGGAGATTCTATAAATTCTCAGAGAGAGAAGGGAAAAAAACTCACCTAGCCATACATATATTTTTAGCAGGAATTAGAATGGTTTCAGATTTCTTAACACAACAAAGGAAGGTAGAAGACAATGGAGTGATGCCTTCAAATTGTGAGGACTTCAAATGATTTCTAAATGAGACTTCTATACCCAACCAAAGTAGCAATCAAATATGAAGGTAAATTAAATACATTTTCAGGCAAATAAATTCATAAGAATTTTCCTCCCATGTAAATTAATGCTTTTTAGAAATCAATATTATTAGTAGGATGTCAATTACTATTATTATTAGATCTGACAATCAAAGTTTTCTCTTATAAAGAGCTTTGCTTACATTAACATTTTCTAGGGTATAGTGACAATTTTAGAGGGTGCCCTATACTATCGGATGTTCCATAAAAAACTTTGAAGGCAATTTTAATTCTAAGAAAGGGAAGGTTGTTACATATATATACCTCTTTCTTGTTGTGAATTATTCAATTTGTTCAATTTACGATTTTTGTTCAGTACTAGCACTACGGTCCTATAGGGTATGAGCATTTCTGCAACCATATGAAAAAAGGTTACAATTTTTTCTTTCTTAAATTTCTTATAATTCTTTTACCAGTTGTTAAAATGGTTTGCCCTTTTTGAGAGTAAAGACTGGCATGTCAATATTTAGTATAAGGAAAAAAAAAGAAAGCTTGAGTAATCCAAAACTTACAATAGAAAGGAAATCATAGAATAGATTAATTTAAAAATGGTGTAGCAAAATAATTAATCAAACTATGCTATATTTCTTAGCTGTTGATAACACAATATGATCATCAAGATATATATGCTGAATACTTATTCAACCAAAATTGCAATATAAATTTGATGGGAAGATGATAGGGAAAGAAAGTATTTATATCTATGGTTTGGCAGGATTGGGGGTTGGTGTGAAAAATAGCTAAATAATGATCTCCTGTAATTAGAAGTATAAAGTAGTAGCAACACATATGTTTTCTCAATATATTGTATTAAATAGACAAAGTTTGAATAATGAGAATTTCTGGGTAGTAGGAAATGAAAGTATGTATGGATGATAGAGCTGCTGTTTGTCTTAACAAGCCTGGTGAAACTCTTGAATTTTATGTCTACCTGTCACTTTTATTAACAAATCATTTACAATTGTAAAAATGTTGTATGCTTATAATAAATAACTAAAAATACACCAATATATTTTTATCACTTAGAAATTAGCATGTTAAAATTGGGGAACATATATGCAGGCATCATTCATTAATACATGTAGTTAAAAATTACTGAGATAGCCAAAAAGCAATATTTTTAAATTAAATTATAGTTATAAAGCTGCTTTTTTTCCCCAAAAGTATTTCATCTAGTTTTATTTTTAAAAAGGCCAAATAAATTAAGTGAAACTGAATGGTTTGACTAATTTAAGATAAATGCTTTGTTATCATGGCATATAATATTTCTCAAAAGGTCTCCCTAAAATTAAGAACAATTAAGACTAACAGTAAAATGTTAGATTTGTTGTATTTTCTTTTATCTGCTTAAGTTTAGAAAAAGCTGATAACCAATTCTGAAAGAGTAGAAATAATTTAACAACCAGTACCTTTTTTACAGCTTCTCCATCTCTAAATTTATTTTTTGATTGATTGAAGCTTTTGAAAATAAGAAATCTGATGTTGGAAGTCTTCTTCTTTACCCTTAAGCAGCACATACATTCTTGACTGTGCAAGGACTTTAAAACTGCATTTGTTATCAGGATCATTCATTTTAGATACCAGTGAATAACTCTGATAATCTTTGAATGACAATTTTGGAGAAGGGATAAGTTATAGGGCAATTCTGCTTTGAAGGCCTTTTAGTCTTCCTTTGCTGCAAGATCTCCTTTATAAATTCTTGTGAATATAATTTTAAAAATCCAGCATTGCAAGAATAAGCTTTACCTGGAATCTCTTTGTTGCCTATCAAATTGACACAGTTTTTCTATTACCTCACTTGATAGGTAGTTGTTATTGGGTCATTCAGTATAGATCTTACATATAATAATCATAGTCTTGAAAAGAATTACTTGTAGAGACATTTCAAGTTGCTTGTGCTTATTTAGAAAATAGTTAAGCTAGGTGATGACTTATAATGAATTTCTTGTTTCTTCTATACCATTTCCCCATGCATCACTGAGTTCTTAAAGGCTACCGTAAATCGTAAGTCTTTCTGTGAAGTGATACTGTCTCCCAACATGGTCCAAAGGTGCATTTTCAAAAATGCTAGCTCCTTGGACATTAATATCAGTAACATGGAAAGAGACTTTGTGATCACATAACTTGGGAAAACAGAAAGTTACACAAGTTTCTCTACTTTTCATCTTCAAAGAAACTTTAAAACCCTAATGTTCATTCTGAACCTTCAAAATGTGCACATATTATTCAATAGTCCAAATTTATTTGACTGTACCTTACACCCTCCATTTTCAAGGAGCATTTCAAGAAATTAGTGATCCTCTGAATATATGTTGGGAAATGATTTTATAGCCTATCCTAGAAAGCAATAATAAAACTCGAAATTTCATCAAATGTGTTATCTTATATTTTTAATTTTCAAATTTAAATTTGAGAACCATAGGATCAGAATCTTCTGAAAATATACCTTTCATTTGCATTGACAACAACCTCTAATTTACTTAGATTTTTATTTCCCAAATGATGGTATAATACACACAGTTATTCTCAGAAGATAAATTCAAATTATTTTTCCTCAGAGATTGATCATTGAAGATACAATTGATAACACAGTAATGGAATCACTGGAAATAAAGGATCTGGAACAGATACATATTCCATCCCTTTGTCCCTTAATAGAATTAGTCATCTATCTAACAAATAATCATTAAATATCTACTATGTACCAGTAACTGCCATGCCCTGGGAGTACAGCAGAGAACAAAATGTGAAAATGTCCCTGCCCTCTCAGAGTGTGTCTTTTAAAATGGATTAACACTAGCTAAAGTTTATTGAGTATTCTTCTAAATGCCTTTTGTGTATTAATTGATTTACTCCTCAACAACCCAATATAATAGGTGCTAATATTATCCCATTTTGTAGACAAGGAAATTAAGGCACAGGAAAGCTAAAACCAGTAGAGGTAGAATTTGAACCCATACAGTCAAGTTCTTACACACATTCTCTTAGCCATTATGCCATCATGTCCTCTTCTGTACTTGAATGTATACCTTCTTTTGTATTTGAATTATTTTGGCCCTCAAATGTTCTTTATGAGTCTTTGAACTCCTAAACATTGTTTATGCAAAATTATATTACTCTAATCTTTTAATATAAGTAAATACTTAGAAATATCCAAATAAACACATAATTGTTCAGTCATTTGGAGTCGGTATTTTAAAAGCTTTTAAATAGTGCCTGTTCAGTTGAGGAATTTTTAGCATAGAGAATACTTGGCTGTTTCTAATTCTCATCTACCACTTAGTTGTCCAATCCTGCATATCATATTAAATACCATTTGCAGTACTAGTTCTTTCAGAATTGTTGATTTTTTTTCAACTAAAGCTGGTCACCCACCTTGGGTGATCAAAGTACACAGATTTAGCTGGCTATTGGAAATTTGATACCTTGAATCTTGAAAGACATTTAGGGCTCTCTACACAGAGAAGCAGGAATGTGATATGAAAGTATAGGAGAGAGGGAGCAGCCCAAACAGAAGACAACGTATAGTCAGAGACACAGGGAACTAGGAACAGTTTATTGTGGCTGGAGACCCAGCAGAAGAAATAGTTTAAAATATTCAACATACACAGGAAAGAAGAATTATTTCGTATTCCACAAGTAACTCTTGCAAGATTAAAATGTTTGGTTTCTTGGTTTCATAATAGCATGAAAAATATAATCTAGCTTACAGAAAATAATTCATGTATAACTCTGAACAGCATGCATACAAATAATTTATATGCTATAAAATATATGTTTGTAATTTAGGTTGTCATTTTATTTTTCAACTTTAATTGCCCATCCTCCCTTTAAATTATAGATACTGATATAATTCGATAAGAAAAAATAATCCAGAAAAAGAAACTCATCTTTACAGATACTCTGCAAATATACCAATTTATGGTTTGTCTGTATACTTGTTAATTGCAATGATAATCCTCTTAAACTTGGGAATATTAAAGATGAAAAAACACTAGCCGACATATCATTCAGATGTGAGGTAACATGGTATAGAGTGATGTGGTTCAGAACATGTTACACCAAAAATATTTTAAGCTGAAGGAATTTGAGAAAATCACAGAAACGGGAAGGTCTTTCTCACACTTTGTCCTACCCTTCTCTCCAGGAACAATTCAAAAATCTAGGAAGGATTTTCAGACCTTTCCTTGAAGCAGAGTATAAGACCCTTTGTGAGAGGTGCCTTCCCTGTACCCAGAGGAAAAGAGCATCCTTATCTCTGAAGATGAAGGGACACGGAGAAGAATCTGAACAAACAGGCCTTGTTAGGTTTCCTTCAGTTTATTACCATTGGATCATAGTTTTTTAGCCAATTATACTTCTCCGTGACTATCCACTTCTTCATCAAATCTGGCATAAAAAATACACGTTTACACATTTATTTGGGTCCTCGTTTCTTTATGAATGCTTCTGTGTCACTTAAACTTATATTAAATAAATTTGTGTGTTCTTGTTAATTTGTCTTTTGTTATAAGGGTCTCAGTCACGAACCTAGGATGAGTGAGGAAAAGATATTTCTCCTCCCTTACAATGGAATGGCACATTTACATGCTGAAATTCATGAGAACTTTGATATGAAATATTATAACAACTAAATAGTATGTTCAGTATATTTTTTCTTCATAACTGAAAATAACATTGTTTTAAATAACTACAACCCTGAAGCAGGCCTACTCTATATCCGAAGTCCAGCAGCAAAGTGGAATGGGGTTGGTTGTCAGAAGACTAAAGTCTTTCAGCTCTAAATTTTTTAATCAACTATGTGCTCTTAGGTAAAGCATTTTATTCCTGTATGTTTTAATTTCTTTACAAAAGTAGAATAAACTTAATGTCTAAGTTCTTACAGAATAGTAAAAATAATATATAGCTAATGTCTTTGAGCACTTAGTATAACCCAGGCATTGTGTTAAGTTTTTAACATATGTTATTTCACCTCACAAATAACCCTGTGAAATGAGTAGTAGTTTCATTCTCTTAAAACGAAAATATTAAGTGATGCAAAAAGAGCTTAGTGGACTTGCTTATGGTCACATAAATGGTAAGCTGCAGATTAAACTCAAATGTAGTTTTGGCAGATAACAGAGTTCATGTATTGTTGACTTCCTTATTAGAGACGTTGGAGTTAAGTATAGAGTGTCTTAAGCTTTCCAGCTTATTAGGCCTTTCTGATGTTGGTAAATTTATTATATATCCAATTTAGAATGTCTGAATCAGTTCGGGATGAATTTATTCTCATGATAAATCTCTACAAGAAGCTTATGAATAGAGAGAAAATGAAGAGGCTTTTCTCGGGCAAAGGTTAACACAGTATTTAATTTCTAAGTGTTTTTCTTTTTTTTCTTTTTCTCTTTAATGGCAGTAATTGAACAGATATTGTTCAAAGCTTACAAGCAAAACAACCATACTGTTCATATAAGTGAAGGGATGATTTATCAAGAGTTAAGCAAGCTATGTGTGATAAAGAAAGGCTGTGTTAGGGTTGAATAATGAGTCCATGCTAGTTTGGGTGATTATGAAAAAGGAGTTATTAAAAACAAATTCATAGCTAAATTCCCATTAGAAATCTTTATATTTGGGGCCAATAATTATGAGAATTTACTTTTTAAGAAGAAGATTTCACTACTCCAAAAAAGAGGAGAAAAGATATTGATGTTTATTTAGGATCTTTCATGGATTTTCTTCACAATGAAATGATAAAACCAAATAGATTCAGACATAGAAGTTTTTTCATTGCTTCATAGGATATTGGATATATTTCACCTTTGGTAATGTCATCTCCAAAATATCAATAAAGTCTTTTTTTTTTCAACCTGGTGACAGCAAATTCTTGGCTAAACTCAAAATCTTTAGACAGAAATACAATTTCAAAAGATATATGAAAATTTTTGCCATGAACTAGCTGAAAATATCTTTCTGTTACAGCTTCTTCATTCAGTTCAGCAAACATACTATACTGTTAGCATGTGTAAAGCGGGGCACTATGATACGACTTAGAGGACTGCCATACTGATTAAATATCTCAAAGAGCAAAATAATTACCAAAATAAAACATAATTAAATGAAGATTGACATTTGTAAAAGTTTATTACTTCAGGGATCTAAATAAATTCCTAAGTAAAATATAATTAAATGAAGACAGAGATTTTTAAAAATAATGCAAATTAACTATAAGAGAGATGCGATCTAATTATCTTGGAATTTGGGTAAATAAAAGATTATCCAAGGCTGGAAAAACCAAGGAATTCATGGAAAACTAGCATAAAAGCTAGCCTTTAAAAAGTTGCCAGATCTTTATATGTTATTTTTCATTTGTTTTTCTCAGCTTTTTATCCTTTTAGTTGAAAAACTTTTAACTCTACAGAAAAGTTAAAAGGATGGTACAATGAACACCTCTATATCCTTCACCTAGAGTCAGAACCATCAGTTAACATTTAGCTACATCTGTGCTTGTGTGCTCCTTCTCTAGCCCTGTCTTTTCCTTTTGTCAATGAATGAATGAACCACTTGAATGAATGTATAAATGATTCATACGATTTTAAGAAACAGAAATGTGGAAAACATATTACAGGTTTCAAGCACAATGTGAAGAGAGAAAGAGTTCAGAATGAAAAGGAACTGTTTGGGGAAGAGTATAAAGTCATGCTATTAGGACAAAAGGTAAATTTGAAGGAAAATTGTTTGAGGTGAAATTTTGAAGGGCCATTGGTGCCAGAATAAAAGCTTAGAACTTTATTCTGTAGGCAAGAAAAAACACTATTTTGATACATTTTTAGTTATTTTATTTTATTTTATTTTTTTTACTTATCTACTACTACTGTAGCACTTAGATACAATTGATTCATTCCTCATTCAATTTCACTCATTCATTAGCTTCCAGAATATCTCTTTTCTTATTTCTCCTTTTACCTCCTTAGTCACTCCCTCATACTGCTTTCAACATAATGATGACTCTTAAAATTTATCTCCAGCACTAATGTGTCCTCATTTTTAGAGTCATGTTCAATTCAGTATATATTTACCTGCATGTCCCATAAACATCTAAAACTCCATATCCATAAAAGTTAAATAATCCCATTTCTATCTTTTACTAAGTCTTGTGCTCTTGTATGTACTATATTATTGTCATCATCTTCCTACTTGCTCAAACCCAAAAGAAAGGTATCATTCTTGCCTTTTCCCTCTACCTTACCATCTCATTACCTAATTCTGTGGCTTTATTCTCATCCTCATTAACATTTGAATACAACCCATCTTTCCATTTTTATTGTAACTGCACATGCTGCTTCCTTCTCATACTCTATTTTTCCCATGTTTTAAGTCACAGCTAAGATAGCCATTTGCCTTGATAACCGTCCCTGTCACTTAGTATCTGAGTTAGAGGCTTTATCTGAGTGCTCTCACAGAACCCCTTCTTTACCTTTACCATAACCCTTTTCAGAATGTGCTGTAATATTTTGTTTGCTTGCCTTTATTCTTCTCTCTACAGAATAATCATTGAGGGTAGAAAGTGCATCTTTTGTCATATTTCTTTCTTGCCAACAACTTGTACATAGTAGCCAACATACAAATATTTGTTGGATGAATAATTAATGGATGAATAAGTGGAAGGGTTTAGAGCAAGACCATGAAATATTCACTGGCTGTGCTATATACAGCAGTTTACTAGTTGCATGCAGGACAACCTTTAAATGTAAAGGGCTTAAAGTGAGAAGACTACATGTTCTGAGACCTTAGAGCATCTATACATTCCTTGTATCACATTTGTCTTAGTCCATTTTGTGCTTATACAATAGAATATCACAGACTAACTTATAAAGAATATAAATATATGTCTCTCAATTCTGGAGGCTAGGAAGTCCAAGATCAAGGCATCAGCAAGTGATAAGTCTTTTCTCTGCTTCGAAGATGATGCCTTATCACTTCATCATCTAGAGGGAAATAACCCTGTGTGTTCACGTGGCAGAAGAGTGGAAGAGAGTGAACCCACTTCTGCAAGCACTTTTTATAGTGGCATTAATTCATTCGTGAAGGCAGAGCCCTCATGATCTAAAATCCTCCCATGCGGCCCCACATCTCAACACTGTTGCACTGGGAATTCAGTTTCCAACACCTGAATTTTGGGGAACACATTCATGTTATAGCAACATTGTATTGTAATAATTTGTTATTACGTTTACATAGTTTACCAGATGCCAACCCCCTGATGGCTATTGTGTGATTCATCTCTGAATCCCTTATACCAATACTAGTATTTGTAGGTACTAGAAATTTAAATGTTTTCTGATTAAATGAATAAAGTTAAAATTTAGAAGAGGTTGAACAAAGAAGAGAGAAGTGGATTCTTACATAGGACCAGAGCTGAAGTATGGAGAGCAGAACTAAGATGCTTCACAGATCAGTGTGAATGTTACAGATGAATAAATATTGCTGGACTGTTACGATTAAAATACCAAATACCTGTGATAATAAAATGACTGGCTGGTATTATCATAGGCAAAACAGACTTAGGTGAAATCTCAAATTATGTTTTGAATGTACAGGAAATACAGTTACTGGTTATTGATTTGAAGTTCACGGCATGGGGAAGAAGAGATGGTGTTCAGAGTTAAGATTAGAATGCAAATGAAAAAAAAATTAGAGTATGCTCCATTCCCTCCTCCTCCCAACACTGTGGATATCACCAATTTACTTTCTGTCTTTATATATTTGTCTATTTTGGATATTGCACATAAATTGAGTCATACAATCTGTGGCCATTTGTGTCTCATCTGGTTTCTTTCACCCAGCAAAATGTTTTAAAGATTCATCCATGTTGTAGTACAGTACTTCATTCCTTCTTTTGGGGTGTGATGTAGCTATTCTCCAAGTATATAGTAGTGATGGTTGAACAACATTGTGAACATAGTATAAACCACTCAATTGTATACTTTAAGAAGGTGAATTTTGGGAGGCTGAGGCAGGAGGATCGCTTGAGCCCAGGAGTGTGAGGTTGCTGTGAGCCAGGCTGATGCCACGGCACTCTACAGCCTGGGCAACAGATCGAGACTCTGTCTCAAAAAAAAAAAAGAAAGAAAGAAAGAAAGAAGATGAATTTTGTGGTTTGTAATTTATATCTCAAAAAATGAAAGAATATTCAAGAATTCTTATCTAACTTCACTGTATTATTTATAGATGTATTAATCTAGTTAAATTTAGAGCGATAATGGTAAATTCAAAAACTTCTATTTAGAATTTCATCATATATATGTTTGAAATTTTGGATTCTATTCATATACACTAGTGATCAAAAAGAAATTCATGACTGATTTCAGAAAATAATTTCTATTCTTTCATTTCTGCTTCTCTCTTATTTACCACCTTTATTAGAACAACATATAGACAAAATACCCCAAGTGTTAGACAGGAAGTATTAGAATAATTAAGCTTATTTATTTTATTTCTTCAGTCATTAATTGGACAAACATTTACCAAGTGCTGTACCTGTACTGTACTAGGAATTCAGTGGTGTGTTAAAATAATTATTTTTCTTTACAGAGCCTACATTCTAGTGGAATTTATAAGCAAACATTTTGTAACTTTTGTGTGCTCATTATATTCTGCAACAGAAAAGGTACTATTTTAAAATCCCAAGTTGCTGCAAGTCATCCAAAGCAACAAAACTAGCTAAACACACTTCAAATAAAACATGGAAAAAAATACCCCAAGTATTTTATTAAGTAAGCTCAATGCCCACTCAAGCCATCTGAAAGAAGAAAGGGTTTGCCATATGTGAAAGGCAAAATGAAATACTAAGGAATATAGTGTAATACTGTGTGGATGCTTTTACATAAGGAACAGAGGGACTATTATTTTCTTTTGGATTAAACATAAAGAATCTTATTAGATTGATAACAACAATGAAATATTATATATAAGGAACCACAGGTGTGTGTACGTGTGTGTGTATGTGTTTGTATGTCTCTGTGTGTATGCCAATGCATTAAGAGTTAGGAGATTCCTATTTTTCCAATACTCAAAGATTGTCTCCTATAGAGAAATCAGAATAAGAAGTGGCACTTCACTTTTCTCTTTGAGTCAATTAATGCTGTGTTTTTTGATCCAGGTAACTTTTCTGAAATTTGGATACTAATTTTACTTTAAATGTATCAAGTATTTAATGTAAAGTATTCTTAATAATATCTATCTCTATGGCAAGTCATCACCTACCAAAAGAGGTAAACCAAGAATATGAATTACCACTTAAACAATCTAAATGAATTTTTATCCAAGCGATGGCCCTTTTAAATCCCTTTCTGAAAGAAGGAGGGACAAATACAAAAGCCTTGAGGCTACAAATAGCTAATAATTGTTACCTCCTATTCAGACCTTAAACAGTTCTCCACAAAATGTAGGTCCCAGAGAAAAAGAACACAGGACCAGAAAGATTAGAAGAAGGAAAAAACTTTCAGAAAGTTCTGGAGCACAGGTGGTTGATGCCTAACCGACAAAATTCTATGCATTTGACTATAGACACCATAAAGGAATTGGACTCAAAGGAAGTAAAGAAGGGAGTATTAAGTGTAGAACACTCAGTTTTTACTAGGGTTAATCTTGGCTTACAGATTTGCCTATATTTTATTATCAGATATTCTAAGCATAGTTTCTGGAGAATGTGAAGGAGAATTAAATTTAGAATATTAGTTGCATCTTTTATAATCAAGATACTCACTTGTTTTTATAAGGGATAGTTTATTTTAGTCCCAGTTTTAACATCCTTTATATGTGTGAGCTGTGCCATTATATTTGAGATTTTTACTTGTCAAAATATAGGGTAATTTCTATATTTGACAGAAGACTTTTTCTTTCCATTTCATTAACACATCATTCATGACACACAATATATTTTTTTTTTGGCACAGTTCTTTCAAATGTTCCATTGCCAATCACTTTGTATTTGTAAGGAAAAGGAAACAAGTAAATATGTAAATATCCTACAGATATCATGAAAAAATGTTATAATATGACAAGGTAGCAGAGGAATCTTATTATTACATTTAAAGGAGTATAATTTTGTAAAGTAACGTAGTGGTTAAGGCTTCTGGGTAATTAAATTAGTTATAATTCTAATAGCAAGATAATTGTTTCTACATAAATTTTTACTGGTGAAACAATGGAGAAAATATAATTCCATTGCATTGATTTATCACAATATATATCAGTATTATGTTAAGACAGTTGTCTATTTCAGTATTCATAGTTTTTAAAAAATATATTTTCAAAGAAAACTAAACCATTCCAAAATCTAATTCCATGTGGTTCTAAGGTAAACATGAAGATTAAGCCTCATCCTGTAAAGTTTAAAATTATATTTTAAGAAAATGTATGTAATGAATTTTACCAGTGGCACTGGTTATAAACTAACAGCAATGCTAATGCAATGCCTTATGCACAATATTACTTTTATTTCTAAACACACTACACATCTTTTTCACCAATCTTGATAACACTGAAGTGATTTCAGGAAATTAAAAGAAAAATCTAAACAAGTAGCAAAGCCATGCTGTTAATTTTGTCCAGCAATGTTTCTTCTTGTGAGTAAGAAAATAATAGGATCCACACATTTCCAACAGCCCCATGCTGCCTTTCTAATGAGATGTTGCATGTTTTTATGGATATGCTTGTCAGGATGATAAAAAGGATAAACTGGGGCTTTATCGAGACCATACCATTAGCATCCTGATTTATGTCAATGTGTTCAAAAAATAAAACACAAGAGAAAAGAAGAACAAAGCAAAGAGAGGAATGAACAAAGATGAATAGGATATCACAGAGTAAGACAGAATCATGCTGGTGAAACATTGATCACACACTCAAATTACTCCTCATCAGAGACTTTTTAAAGTGGCTTCTTTGCTAAAAACAGAAAACAAAAACTTTTTTCATTTACTTTTAGTTCTCATAGGCCAAACAAGCTGTATTAGACAGCTTTAGGTTTCCAGTAAAAATCAAGACATTATTCCTCTGAGAATTGTTTTTTTCTTTAACTCAAGATTAAACAACAATAAAATCAATGAATAGATTATTTGGAAACTTCTGTTCTTTAGGACATAAGAAAATACCCCTTTAAAGTTGTATATCTGCCTATATATTTAAAAGAATACCACTCATATGTGAATACACTAGTTAAGTCTTCCCTAAAATCTGAGGCTGTTTTTGTACAGATGACATAGTTATCCTTGTATTCTAAAATTTAGAAAAACTAAAACTCTTAGAAGGCATGCAATGTTCTCAGAATGATAGTTTCACTATAAGAACATGATTGTTTGCACTTTATACTGAAACAATAAACACTTCTTAAAAAATAAATGTTTTAAGAAAGCTTTCTACACTTTCACTGTATGCAGTATTGGGATTTTGAATTAGGAAGTTATTAGAGAAAAATAGGAAAATTAAAATATATACACACAATTTTATAGTCACATTTATGTGTGTATAATTGTAGAAGTGAGATAAATTATATACTCCATACTATTGAATTTTAGTACATTAGTATAATAGGTTATATTTATACTTATTTTAGGCCCTTTGCTTTCTATGATTCACAACTATGTGATTTATTAAAAAAAAGAAAACAGGAAACAAACTAAATTTCTATTTCTCCCTAAAATTTTGCCATAATAGATGTCAGTTCAGTAAGTTTTATTGTAATTGCACAATATTTATTTAATATACTAGACATACATGTTCCATCAATATGAGATTCATGCATGAAATTAGTGAAGAACATGTAAAAACCCAATGTTTACATTTTTATGACCAGACATATATTCCTGCCCTAATATTTTTTTTGAATCTCTACCTAGGAGTGTTATTGCTGAGCTGTAGGGTATGCGCATGTTCAAATTTACTGGCTGATGCCAAATTATTGCATAAAATAGTTGCATCAATTTGCATTTCCACAGGCAATGTCCAAGAGTTTCCTTTTATCTTCGTCCTCTCCAATGCTTTGTATTGTACAATTTCTTCGTTGTTGCAAATATAATTTGCGTAAAACTTACATCATTGTATACTCACTTTGCCTTTCCTTTTTCTAATAAGGTTGATTTTTATATATTACATGGCAATTCACATTTCATTTTATATGAAATGTTTATTTATGCCTTTTTTATATTAAACAAAGCGACTTTGATTTGTAGAAGGATTTTTGTGTTGTTTTCTACATAAATGGATACTAATCCTTCGTGTTTGTTTATACTGTTAGAAATAACTTCTGTCTCTATGCTGGTTGTCTTCAATTTTTTAGGCTGTCGTTTGATAAAGGAAATTTCTAATTATATAGCACTGAAATTTATTTTTCATTCTTTTATAGTTAGTGTTTTTTATTTACGTAAGAAATTCTCCCTGTCCTGAGAGTTTAAAAATATTCCTTTATATTTTATTTCAAAAGGTTTATAACTTTTCACGTTTAGGTCTTTAACCTTTCTGGAATCGATGGTGTGGGATAGTAATGCATATCTGTTTTTTCTACACAGATGGCCGATTTTCTTAGCATAATCTTCTGGCTAGATCGTTCTTTTTCCTCTGCTCTTCAATGTCACTTCTGTTATAAAGATCCATAAATATGTTGTGTTTCATGTATTCTCTCTATTCTTTTCTATTTTTAAGTATGTCTATCCTCACACAAGTAACATTCTGACTTAATCACTGTGATTTTATAATAAGTCTTGATATCTAGTAGGGCACATCACTGTACTTTTTTTAATATTTTGTTTTTGGTTGGCAAATAATGGTATATATTTATGGATACAATGCAATGTTTTGATGTATGTATACATTTTGAAATAATTAAATCAAGCTAATTAACATATCCATCACCTCATCTACTTTTTTTTTACCTCATCTACTTTTTAAAAAATACTATTAATTTTTTAAATTGACAAATAATAATTATACTTAGTCATGGGGTGCATAGTGACATTTCAATATGCACAATGTATAGTGATCATATCACAGTAATTAGCATGTGAATCATCTCAAACATTTATCATTTCTTTGTGTTGGGAATGTTCAATGCTCTCCTAGCTATTTAAAACTATATATTATTATGAACTATAGTCATTCTATAATAGTATAGACCACTGGAACTTATTCCTCCTATCTAGCTATTATTTTATATTCTTTAACAAATTCCTATCTCTTCTTTTCCCTACCACACTCAGCCTGTATTATCCTCTGTTCCACTTTTTACTTCTATTAATATGAGATCATCTTTTTTTTCTTAGCTTCCACATATGACTGAGAACATGACTGTTTAACTTTCTGTTCCTGGCTTATTTCACTTAACATTATGTCCTCCAGTTCCATCTGTGTTGCTGAGAATGAGAGGATTCCATTCTGTTTCACAGCTGAATAGTATTCCATGGTGTATATATGCCACATTTTCTTTACCTATTCACCTGTTGTTGGATACCTAGGTTGATTTCATATCTTGGCTACTGTGCATAGTGGTGCAAAAGATGGGAGTGAAAATAACTCTTTGATATAGTGATACCCTTTCCTTTGGATAAATGCTCAGTAGAGGGATTTTTTTGGTTTTCGTAGTGAGAACATTCGAAACCTATTCTTTTAACAATTTTGAAACATACAATACATTATTACTGACTATGGTCACCATGATGTGCAGTAGGTCACTGAAATTTATTCCTGCTGTCTAACTAAAAGCCCTTTGTCCCATTTTCCTTCCCCCAGCTTCTGGTAACCACCATTTTACTCTCTACTTCTGTGAGTTTGACTTTTTTGGATTTTACATATAGGTGAGATCACGTAGTGTTTGTTTTTCTGTGCTTGGCTTATTTCGTCTAGCGTAATATCCTCCACGCTCATCCATGTCCCAAATGACAGAATTTCCTTCTTTTTAAATGCTATACTATAGTAAAGCGTTGTGTATATATACCATATTTTCTTTATCCATTAATCTGTTGATGGACACTTAGGTTACTTCTATATCTTGGTTATTGTAAATAATGCTGCGATAAACATGGGAGTGTAGATATCTCTTTGACATACTGATTTAAATTCCTTTGTATATATACCCAGAAGTGAAATTGCAGGATCATATGGTAATTCTATTTTTTGTTTTTTTAGGAACCTCCATACTCTTTTCTATAATGGCTATACTAATTCACATTCCCACCAATAGCATTATGAACATTCCCCTTTCTCCACATCTTCAGCATTATCTATTATTATTTTTTTGCATTTTTGATACAAGCTATATTTATTGGGGTGAAATGATATCTCATTGTGGTTTTGATCTGCATTTCCCTGATGATTAATGATGTTGAGCAGTTTTTATATATATATCTGTTGGCCATTTGTATGTATTTTTTGAGATTTTGTATTTTTGTTCAGGTCCTGTGCCCACTTTTTTTTTTTTTTTTTGGTTTATATGTTTTCTTGTCATTGAATTGTTTGAGCTCATTATACATTTTGAATATTAGCCCCTCATCAGATATACGGTTTGAAAATATTTTTCTCCCAACCTATGGGATGTCTGTTCAATCTGTTGTTTCCTATGCTGTGAAGAAGCCTTTTAGTTTGATGTTTTCCATTTCTCTTTTTGCTTTTGTTTCCTGTGCTTTTGGTTCTCACCCAAGAAAGCATTTCCCAGATCAATGTTGTGAAGATTTTCCCCTGTGTTTTCTTTTAGTAGTTTCACAGTTTCAAGTCTTATGTTTAAATCTTTAATCTATTTTAAGTGGATTTTTGTATATAGCATGAGATTAGGGTCCAATTTAATATTTTGCATCCAGATATCCAGTTTTCCTATTAACAGTTTTGAAAGAGATTGTCTTTTCCCATTGTTTGTTCTTGGCACCTATGTCAAAAATCAATCAACCGTAAATACATGAGCTTATTTCTGGACTTTATATTTTTGCATATTGGTCATTAGGTCTGTTTTTATGCAAATACTATGCTTTTTAGATTATGATAGCTTTCTAATATATTTGAAATCAGGTAGTGTGATGCCTCCAGCTTTGTTCTTTTTACTCAAGATTACTTTGGCTATTTGAAGTCTTTTGTGGTTCTATGTAAATTGTGGGATTGTTTTTTCCTATTTGTGTGAAAAAGGACATTGAAATTTTTATGGGGATTTCATTGAATCTGTATATAGCTTTGGGTGTTCTGGACATTTTAACAATAATTCTTCTCATTCATGAACATGGTGTATCTTTCCATTTGTTTTAGCTTCAATTTCTTTCCTCAAGAAATATTTCATTCCTCAAGGATACCTAATATTTCACTACTTCTATTCAATATGATATTGAAAGTTCTGGCCAGAGGAATTAGGGAAGAAAAGGAAATAATATTCGTATAAATAAAAAGAATAAAATTATGTCTGTTTGAGGATGACATGAATTTACATGTAGAAAACACTAAAGATGTTAACCTGTTAGACAAAATGAACAAATTCAGCAAACTTGATGAATCCAAAATCAACACACAAAGATCAGTCATGTTTTTATGAACTAATAATGAACAATCAAAAATGAAATGAAGAAAGCAATTCCATTTATAATACCAAAAAAATAAAATACTTATGAAGAAACTTAACAAAGGAGGTGAAAGATTTTTATAATTAACTTAATAGTGTTTCTGAAAGAAATTAAAGGCAATACGAATAAATGTAAAGGAATCTTATGTTCTTGGATAGAAAACTTAATATTAAGATATCAATACTACTCAAAAGGATCTACAGATAAACTGCACTCCCAAACAATATGCCAATGACATGTTTTGCAGAAATAAAAATCTCCATTGCAAAATTCATATGGAGTCTCAAATAACCAAAACACTGTTAGGAAAAAATACAGTAGGAGGTGTCTCCTTTCCTTATCTCAGAATTTACTACTAAGCTACAGTAATCAACACAGCGTGGCACTGCCATAAATACAGACATATCCCAATTCTGTGTATGTTGAATTTCTGTTCTGTTAGAATACCTATCATCTTCTCTCTGGACATTTGTATTTCCATTTTCAACTAAATTTAGAGAATGTCCCTCAAGTTTATCCTCCACAATAATATTTCCTTTCTTAGTAGTTTATTTCTGTTCTTGTCTTCTTCTAATATTGCTTTTACTTTTGCTACTTGATTTTATTTTCCTTATAACCTTTCTTCAATCTTTTTTAATTTTTATGTTTAATAATATTCTTTATTTTAAAAATTGTCTTTTATACAATATTTTACACAATATGTAGAACTTTTATATATGTTATGTTTCTTAAACCTGCAGTAACCTTATTACTGAAATCATTATTCTCCTTTTTTAACCTTTCTTCAATCTTATCAACCACTTTTCTCTTAATACTTAGCTAGCTCACTCTTTTATCAGTCTATTGCTTTATTTCTTCTTTTACTCATATACTATACAGTGTATGTTTCTGTATTTTCTTCACTTTCATAATGAATGCCAATTAAATGCTTTACAACTTTTAGAAAATGGTTGTTGAATTATATGTATTCCAAAATGTTTCAATAGTATGCTCTTCCTCTGTAACATGTATGCTATAGTTTCTTTTCCCTTTTTCTTTTCTTTTTTAATTTTTGTTTTCTCAGTCTATGAATATACCTTATATAGATTATTTTCTGTTTAATTCTATTTGAGCAAGTAAAATCTACCTTTCAAATCTTAAATTGGAGGCATAGTTTATATATAAATCAAACTTCATGTTTGTACCCTTTTATTGGCACTATTGGGTTCCATTGACAAAGGATCTCATAGGGTTTTGTTCTGATCAACTAATTATGAAGAATAGAATTATTCAGAAACCATATAAAGGCTTTTGCAGTTCTTATCTTATAAAAATCATAGATTAACCAACACAACCCTCAGAATGCACCTTTTGTGTGCTTGTTAAAGATTCAGTTCTTTACTACTGTCAAAAATCACACCTCTGGGGATAAAATGCAGCACCCTTTTCCTCTTTCCTTAAGGAAACTAAAGTGAAGGGCACATGCCTTGAACATCTTATAAATTTGGTCCTGACAGTAGGAGAGTGTTTACTTTCCTATTACCAAGAAAATTTCTCTATCTCTGAGATAGAGTTATGCAGTTGGAGTGTGTTCATGGGCATGTTCTCTTTTTCCCTCATGTGATCCCATCACTAATTCTACCTTATAATTTCCTTCTGTATCTTAGGACTTAAACTTTAATCTTTTTGCTGTTTTTTTTATAGCCCCAATTATTCTGATTAGAGCTTAAACCTTTAATAGAAGATATTTCTTCCATTTATTGTCATATCTTTAGGCAATGTTCTTAATTTCTAGGGCTGTCGTCACATTGTATCATTTCCTTTTTGTGTGTATTCTTGAATTAGACTATGCTAGTCTTTCCCAATTATCCTTCACAAGTTCACAATTTCCCATTTTAAATATTTGTTTTGATACAATTTCAAACTTTAAAAAGTTTCAAGAAGAATACAACTGTCATGAGCTCTTTATCCAGATTACCAATTTTTAAAAGCATTTTCTCTCATTTTATCATTCTCTGTCTCTCTCTTTTTCTCCTTCAGAATCATCTGAGTAAGTTGTAATCATCATACCCTTTTAATCCTAAATTATTCAGCATGTATTTCTTAAGAAAAGGGCATAGATAACCACAGTAAAATTATTAAATTTGTGGAATTTAACATTGACAAAGTATTATCTAACTACATCCCATATTTAAATGTCACCAATTTTTGCAATAATGTTCTTCTAAATCTATTTTTCTTCCATTCCAAGGTCTAATTCAACATTACATATCACACTTAATTGACATGTCTGTTTATTATTCTATAATCTGGAAGAATTTCTCAGCTTTTCTTAATGTTCTTGACTTCAATATTAAATACATAGGGTAGTTATTTTATAGAATGTTTCTAAATTTAGAACTGTCTGATTTTTTTTTCCTTATAAGATTCAGATTATTCCTTTGAGTCAGAAGTTCTGTGTTCGCCTCAGTGCATTTTATCAAGATGAATATGCATGTTGGTTTATATCATTACTGATGATATTAACTTTAAACATCTAACTGAGCAGTTCTACAAGATTACTCCATTGGAAAGATACTATTTTTATGTTGTAAGTAATACTTGGGAGGTACTTAGAGACTACCTAAATATCTTATTCCAGATGAATCCCTCCACTTACTAGTTTTAACATTCATTTATAATTTTCTAACCCCGTTATTCCTTCTGCATTTATTGGTTGGCGTGAAAATGTAAGGATGAACATTCCATTATTTCCATATATTTGTTTATTCATTTACATCAGTTAGAACTCACAGATTCTATAATATTCAGACAATTGTAATACACTACTGTAATAATTTAATTTGATGTAACATTGCCTCAATTTTGACCAGTGGGAGTTCATTCAAGCTATCTCCTGTGTCTCTTTGACATGTTCCTGTCATTCTTTGAGTATTGCTAACTTTCTGGCACAAGTTTTTCCAAAACCCTCTTGTACTCTTCTTTCTCCAGATCTGGATTTGACTATTTCTCTAAGGATCTCAGGAGGCTTTTAGTGGGGGATGGCATGCATAAATGAAAATCTGATTGCTAGGTGCGTTTGTTCTTACTGGGGAGTCATTGATTTTAGGTCCTCTCAGTAAAGAATTTATACTGATATGTCCAATACAAATCTGATATCACAGGATTAAAAGATGCAGTCTAATCTTCAGTCTTTTAATATCTGTCATTCTCTTCTCTAAAAGTGAGAAAGCTGAATCTCACTATTCTCAATGTATCTACTCATTTGTTCCAGCCTCGATCACATAGAAAGTTTCAGAATGCCTAACCCACACCATTGAGAAAAACTAATCTACTAAAACAAATATTTGCAGTTATTATTTTGTGAAGAAAATATCTGTAGAGGGAAATACAAAGGTATTAATTGTAGAGCTCAGTCAATTTTGATACATATATGTACCTTTGTAAGTATCATCCTAATTAGAATATAGGATATTTCCACTACCCCCAAAATTCCTTTATGTCCTTGTTCAGTAAATTCCTAACCATAGCAGGCAAACAATACTCTGAATTTATCATCAAACTACTTATGCCTGTTCTTTAGCTATACCTCTTTGGATTATTTTTATGATAGTTACAAGTTATTGCAATATGCATCTTAATTTATGATTAGGCTACTTAGAATTAATATTGTAGCATTTTACAGACATGTAGAAATCTAAGAGCAGTGTGGTTATAGTCACGTGCACAACTTTGTTATTGTTGTCATATAGTTCACATCTATATGCACCTGAAACTACACTATACAATTTTTGTTTTGCTTTAAACAATTTGTTTAAATAAATTAAAAATGATAAAAATATATTTATACTTGCCTATTCAGTTACCATTTGTGTCACAATTCATTCCTTTCTGTAGATCAGATTTTCAATCTGGTGCTATAACCATTCTGAAGACGTTTCTTTGGCATTTCTTTAAGGGCAAGTTTGATAGTAACAAATTCTCTCAGTTTTAATTTATCTGAAAATGTGTTTATTTTTCCTTAATATTTTAGGGATACTTTCACTATTTATAGAATTCTGGGGTGACTATTTTATATTTTCAGCATTTTAAAAGCAGTATTTTTTTCCTACTTGATTATTTATGATGAGAAGGTGGTCATCATTTCTATCACTGTTCTCTTGGATATAGTGACTATGAACTCTGACTACCTTTAGTTTTACCAGTTTGAATATGATGTGCTAAGGTGAGAGTTTTATTGATTCCATTGTTATTGGGATTCACTGAGATTCTTGGATCTCTACATTGGTGTTTTCAAGTAAATTTCAGAAAAATGAAAAATAATTCAAATATTTTCCCCCCTCTTTTGGGGAGACTCCATTTTTTCATTTGATTTATCTCATTACTAGTGTAAGTACCTTTCAAGAAGAGTTTTTGCATGGTTTAGTTTTCCAGGAATTTATCTTATCATATAGTATGTTTGTTGTATTTATACCTGAAAAACACCTGCTTTTGCATAAAATTCTTGGTCACAGTTTTTCCCTTAATACTCTACAGAAAGGCAAATCTTAATCATCAAGGACATATGATGTCCCCAACCATATGTAGTGTGATGAAATAAGTTAGAGACACTCAAACCTTATGCCATAATTAACAGCTCTTGATGTAACTAATGCTGCTACTAGTGGGAGTGAGTCAGGCACATAAAAGATGAAAAAACAGAAAAATATATGCCTATTTATCTTTATTTTTGTATTAAGATTATACTAACGTGTGAAATCAGCTCATTTTTATCCCGTGTGTTTAGTTTGTATACATTTTTTCCTGTTGTATTATTAAAAACTTGAATTTTACTCTGTAATCTAGAAACATTTCCAGTTTTGTATAGATGTGGATCTCACATTATTTAGTATGGAGGCTACCAATCTGCATACACATGATTGTTTTCAATTTGGGGGAAAAATCTACTGTTGTAAGTTTGAGTATTTATTTCCAATTGTTTTGATTTGTTGTCCAGAGACACCTATAATTTTTAAATTGAATGTCCAATTTCTGATCTCCATATAAATTGTTCACTCTTTTATTTTCGCTGCTTTGCGGTTTATGGAGTTTAATCTTATTTTTATGACTTACTGTTCCTCTTTCATGAAGGGCATGTTTCCCAATATCTCATTGGTAATGCCAAACATATTTGCTTTTATTCGTTTTCCTTCCTTGTACAAAATAACTTCAAGAGGATATGTTTTCCAAGCCTTCTGAAGGAGGTTCATTTCCCTAGATCTGCCATACATTTCAAACAGCCCTTATAAGATTTTTTTGTTCCTGTTAAGATATTCTGGAATCATACAAGAAATGTATGTGGTAGTGCTTGCCATAAGATAGGCAACGTAGTTTGGACTGGCCCCAGTAATGTTATATAATTTTAATAGAAGTGGAAAATCAGAAACTTCACAGGAAATAAGCTTTGCAAATGAGAAGGAACATTGTAAATGTTTTCATGGCACATTCTTTTTTCCTGGATACAATTGTTATACTTGACTATCTAGTTATGGAAAGCTAGTGTGCCCACTCTTTCATACTGACTGAATTAGTCATCTTTTTTCCAGTGCAACAGATGGTGAAGGTTGATGTACCTACATAATACTCTAATTTTTACCATGTGAAAATTATTTGTCTACTAAAACTGTTTAAACATTCTCTAACACTCTAAACCTATAGACTACTTGAAAAAACTTAAAATCCCAGCATAAACTTCAGATGTTCCATTGGCCCTTACCTGCACAATAACCCACCATTCTTTTTCATTTACTGACTTGCCTGTATTTTCCAGTACACAATAGACTACCATTAGCCACTCAGCTTTAATGCCTTTTTGGAGGTGAGGGGAGGGGTGGTTGTTGGCTGTAGTTTAAATGTATGTGTATCCCCAAAATTAATATTTTGAAACTTAACTCTTAAGGTGATGATATTAAAATGTGGGGCCTTTGGGTGGTGATTAGGTCATGAGTGTGGAGCTCTCATGAATGGGATTTGTGTTCCTATAAGAAAGGCCTGAGGGACTTTGTTAGCTCTTTTTTGCTCTCATGCAATGTGAGAACACAGCAAGAAGGTACCATCTATGAGGAATAGGCCCTCACCAGATACCAAATCGTCTTGCATCTTGATCTTGTACTTCCCAGCCTCCAGAACTGTGAGAAATAAATTTCTGTTGCTTGTAAATTATCCAGTCTAAAGTATTTTGTTATAGCAGCCTGAACTGACTAAGAAAATTATATTTCCTTGAGCTTAAATAAAAAATAAGATCTAAAGGGGAGGTGTATTTTTGGGAATAATACTCTGGCACTTTCACAAAAAATATATCCATGCCAAAGAGGACTGCTTGTTCTGTTTTTTTGATTAATAAAACCCTTACTATCTATTTGGCTGGCAGGATTGCTATGCATATTGATCATTATAGAATTTATTTGAGCTCTGTGTCTCTCGTTATGAGAGGACACCCCTTTCCAAGTCTACCAATAGGTAGTATATCAGCCTAATGTTTATTTCTGAAGAAGTTATTATTTTTAACCTATTTTTTGTCTTTATGCATATTATAAGGAAGTTGAGAGAGGGATCAAAGCACACCCTTTGAAAAACTCAGAAAGTCACTATTGGGTTATTGAATAAAATATTAATATAACGTTTCTCTTTTTCGCCCTTATTCTACAATCACAAAATTGTTTCCTTTGAATATTGACTAGGGTATTTATTTGGTGGAAATGTTCACATTTTTGTTTTTCAAAATGTATCATAAAATTCTCAGTCATTTTTTCACTTTCCAAAACCAGTCACACATTTGTTATATTTTCTTCAGGTTAATTTTAGATTAATTCATTAAAGAATTTTAAAGGAAATAGGTTACAGGTATTGAGTCTTAAGGGGAGGAGAGTCTGAGGAAAATTTCTTACTCTGATAATTTCATAATTCTCTGATGTAAACCTCTTTCCTAAGTAAACAGTAAGTTTTCCCATAAGTCAATCAAATTTTATTGAACCCTTAGTATTGAAACTGATTCTAGGTACTATGATGAAATATAAGATTAGACATAATTTTTTTCTAGTCTGGGCCCTATAATATTATTGATACTTGCTTTAATTTTTTCATACCACCCAATCTTATAGACTGTATCAGCTTAACTGAATTTGTAAAAGTAAGCTAATTTGCTTCAGTTACGTATTTGCCATCAATCATTAGTTTTCATTAGTTTTCATTAGTTTCATTCATTAGTTTTATAATTCTTTACCAAGAAACCATTATGAGTAGTCACTTAATGTGGTAGGAATTCAAAGGTAAATACTGCATTTCTCCTGACCTGACTAGGAGGCTCACATGCTAGTGGAGAAGAAACAAACACCAATGATCATAATAACTAATATTAATATCAACAAGCACCCATGGGAGTAAAGAAGAAGAAGTGATTAATTTCTTCTTATGTACTCTGTGGGAGCAAGAACCATATCTTTCTTGTTCAGTTAATATCACCAGTGAGCAAGTGCCTGTCATATGGTAAGCATTCAATAAATGAATAACATTTTTAAAATATTCAAGAAAGCTTCACAGAAGTTACATTTGCATGAGTCTTAAGAGAAGGAAAGGTTATTTCCAGGAGAAAAGGAATTGGAGTAGCTTTGCAGGCAGAAAGAATAACATGAGCAAAATTACACAAAGATAAAAATGAATGATTTGTGTGAGGAGCATCAATTAGACAACTGTAGCAAATAATGCCATACACGTGTAGATTTGGTTCTGGAAAGGTTCTTTAGGAGCAGATTATGAGGGGAAAATGAATGACAACTTAAGGAAATGGGATATTATTCTGTAGGTAATCAGGAATCACTGATGATTTCCAAGCAACAAGATGAAGCCCTGTATGAGTTCTTTATAATAATGAAGAGAAAAACAAAAAGGAAAGAGCATGTCTCAAACTTTTGCAAATATTTTTAAAGTATTATAAAAATAAAGATTAAGAAATTGTCTCCATGCATTGTAACAGAAATTTCTCCAGAGACTAATATGTGTTCCTTTCCACACAGGTGATTTTCTCATAAAATTGGCATCTACTGTTGTAGACACACAGTCCAGTAAGCAAATGATGCCATGTGCTGCTGTGCTTTTTTCCTCCTGAACTCTTGTCACATTATTATTCTGTATCTGATTCTTTGTTTTATGAGAGGTTTGAGGGATCTGGACAGGAATTGCATTTAACAACTATACTGAAAGTTAGCCATTCCCAATTTAGTAGAACCAGGACTTCTCCTTTACAGTCATACAAATACTCTGGTTTTAGATACTACTTCATTATGAGTGTGTGAGGACTTCTAGCTAAGAATGTTCACCCCTAGGTTACCATTAAAAAAATCATCCAGTATCTGTTACTGCTGCCTGTTATTTTTGCTGCAATCCTGGCGGCTAAAAGATGAATCTATGAATTGTGTATTCTTGTTGGAAGGATCTTGACGCATGTTATTAGCAGTAACAAGTTGGATATTTTCCATAAGCATATGAATTAGTGCTAACAAATGGATTCCAAAAGTTTTCAAATAATTATAGACAGTAGAAAAGCAAAAACAAAACAAAACCAAAAGCCAAAAGATATAGAAGGTGAAATTGATACTAAATGGCCTAACCATGCTTCTGCCTCCACTGCTGTCATTATAGCACAAAAAAAAATTGAGATTGAAATTTTTACTTTAGCTGGGAATGTGCATGTAGTTTTAAGGTGCCCTTTCAAGATAGCTGCTTTATGATATATTTTTTCAAAAGAACATGTTACAAAAGAGCATGCCCTTATAACCTTTCCATGTATACTTCCCAACTGCCCATCACATCTGTTGTAGTCCAAAGGTTGTTGTACGCCTCCTCAGTATAATAACTGCCAGGTCCATGGTCATGGCAAATTAAGGATGTAGACTTGAAAGAAGCTGTGTAGGTAAGAAAAAATGTGATTGCACTGAATTTAAGACTTATTTTATTTGATTCATGAATTTATATTCTTTTATTTAATATTTCAACATTTTAAAGTAGTACGCATCAGGTAAAAAATATCACTAGTCAAGGCCAAAGTAATTGTACCAGTATTTAAAGTATGCAAGGCACCATATTTCAGTCACTGATATGATCCTTTATGAGTAACCTATTACAATTTGTTAGCGCAGAAGTGACCTTTTTCTTGTAAGCAAAGGGCACATTTTACAGCTTTCTGAACATGTCTTATCTACTTAGAAGGCTTTAGAAAAAAGTAAGATGTGGTGACATTTAGTTTTTTTCTAGTTCATTGACATTAACCTCCTGCTGCTGACTTTTAGATAGTCGTATATGGTCATTTATCAAGACAGAAAAAAATGAAAACTCTTCTCTGTATGTCACTGAAACTTGTTAAAGTATGAAGATAATAATAAAAGAATTGAGTTTAATAACTTGTGTTAGTGATCTAGTGAAGCCCTTAAAGGTCCACAAGAAATACACAAAAAATCAAGGGCTTGAGAAGGTTTCCATCAAACTCTGGTCTTAATGCAAAACTCATCGCTCCAACAACTGGCATGGCCTTTAAGCAGCAATCACTTACAAGCTCCATTTCCACATACTTAAATTCACATGAACAGTAGAAAGATCCCAAAATAGAAAATGATTCTGATTTTGAGCTTCTTCCCACTGTTGCTGTATCATTCAGAATGCAATTCCATCCCATCTATGCCAAGCCATTTAGTATACTCAGTGCCTGGCCTTGCACCCTGTGGATCAATTCAGCTATGAAGTTAACAAAGTATGGAAGCTTTCTATGAGCACATATTCAACCATGCATTTGCTATCATTTTCTCTGCAGTGTGTTTAATGGATCTGGACATAAAATCTAAGACATTTCACAGACTGTTTGGTATGTATGGGAAATCACAGTTCAGAATGAGGTTTTCATTTCAGTTAATTTAATGTTTGGAGTCTGTCAGATACACTGAGAAATGGGTAGTTATAATATGTGTGCAACAAAAGAATCAGATCTTCCCTTCTCCTCCCCTATGGTTAGCCTTCCTTGAATGTGTTCATTAAACTGATAAATGATTTCCAACAGAGAACATTAGAAATGCTTCAGATATTGGAGAACAAAAAGGAATGAGAAAAACTGAAATTGAAGTTAGAATTTCACAGAGAATCCTCTGTTATATACTGGAATCCACCTAAGTCTTAGTAATTGTTGTTTTGATATTATAATTTTCTTTTCATTATTGATTATGATTATATTCCATATTTCAAATCAAAAAGTGTTTCACTCAGTTGTACTAATTACAGATAGCAAAGAAAGTTGAGCCCAGTGTGATGATAAAAATAATTGAATTCTCTTTTATCTATATTAATATTAATGTTTTATATTTCCCAATTACCTAAGCATGGGAGGGGATTATAAAACATAAAACACATTTTGAAGAAGCATCTTATTTTATTAGAATAATTTGGAGGAAATGTCTTTCTAAGACATGGCTTTCTCTTTCTAAATGATTTCTTTTATTATGATTTGGGTGCTTTATTCAAATAGCTATTATCAAATTTCCTAATTGATTTTTCATTTCCACCATTAGATGAACTCTTATTCCTTTGTCCAGAAAACATTTACTTTTTCATATGGCTTTCCTTTGTTTGACATAATTTTATCCACCTATTCTCATTTAAAAATTAGACAGGTGAATTATATTAAGATATATGTGCAGAGCATAGATTTTTATTTAAGAATTATGACATTTTAAAATGAGAAAACTTAGTGATTTGAATATAAATCTATTCAAGTTTTTATATGCAAACTTTTTTGTGAGGAGGGAAAATAATTTCAAACTATAACAAACTATAATCTTTTTTCTCTAACATATTTGATTAATAATTGCTACATTTAAAGTACTTCATAATCTTGTTTTCTTAGGAATAAAAATTAGAAACTAACAATTCAACACTCAACATTAAACCCTGTTAAACCAGCTCTCTTCAATTCATGTTATTTTGAGGGAGTGTTTAAACACTTTTAGATCAGAACATTAGGGTTCATTATCTTTCTGTTTTCGTGAGAAAAATGTAGCACATGTCAGCCTTCCATGCATAGTCTTATGTGTATGCGGTCAAAGTGGTCCTTTGTATGAAATATGATCCATAATCTAGAGGTTGTTATAATTATGTGTTCTCTATGCTAGGAAGTTGGCTAAGACGGATTTAAATCAATCGCTGAATTAAAAACAAATACTAAAATCAAGAAAACTGTGGGACTTTCTGTTTCAAGATGTTAATTGCAGTTCTCTTCAAACTGATTCTTTGGCTTCAATTTTTTTCTCATGCAAAAATGTGAATTGAATGAATGACACTGTTGCTCTTAGTGACCTCCAAATAGCTGTCATGAAAAAGATAAGGACTTGTTTACCAGCTGCACTTAAACGTGTGGGTAATGAGTTCTCTCTGCTTGTAAAACTAAGTAAATTAATCCTTTTCATCTTTGTGTGAGAACTAAATTCATCAAGCCAAAGTTTCTAAATTCAAATCCCACTACTCTTCTTTAGAAATCAGTAAACATTTCAGAATAAAGGTGATTGATATATTTTAGTTATTTCACTTCTAACCTTTCTTGTATGTGCATTCTTATGTCTTTGTTTCTCCTTATTCAACAGCCATAAATTCAACAAATATGTAATGATTGGTTGATTCACCATATTCACTATAATGAAATATACTCATTAAATCTCACCCAATGAATATATTGAAACAGTTCTCTCTTATGAAGAAAGGAGGCTACACACTAAAAAGAGAATATGACTCTTTTCATGTTAATAGCTGGTTACTATTATCAAACATACAGAAAGTCTATGGGTCTTTACTTTTTTATTTCAGAATATTACATGGTACACACATTTTGGTTCCATAATTTGCTTTTGTACAGTTTGAGTTAATAATTCTTTTTAAAATGCAAGATTATTATGAGGTTGAGGGGAATCTGTTTACTCAGAAAAAAATGAAAACTCTGAAATATGTGGCTTGTTTTGCAAACTTCCTCTATTCTCCAACCATTGCACTGGAATGCTTCATTCCTTATATATTAAGCCCACTGTGATCAAATTAATCAAGATGAAACTAGAAAAGAGAACCCTGAGAATTTAAAGCAGATGAACTTTGATGCAGGTGATGGTTTTGCACGGGTGAAGAAAGAACTAAAAAAGCCAAACAGGGGCAGCGAGGCAACCATTATATTAGCAGTAGCAGGAAGCCCCTACCAATCCTAGACTGGAGAAATATTACTTTTGATGAATGACAGCTAACTATGACAAGCCTATCTGGAAGTGGCTGGAGCCATGGAGGAGAAACAGCCACTTGTCCTACCCTCCAATCTCTTGCTGTTACTTTTGTTAGGCTGAAAACAGCTGACAGGGAAACATTGGAAACGCAGTCTATGGTGGTCAAGCCACCTTTTCTATACAGAACAAAGAAGGGGAAGGATGAGGAGTAAATATAAAGGCAAGTAGGTAGATGAAAAGCATGACAAAATATGGAAAATAGGCCGGGCGCGGTGGCTCACGCCTGTAGTCCTAGCACTCTGGGAGGCCGAGGCGGGTGGATCGCTCAAGGTCAGGAGTTCGAAACCAGCCTGAGCAAGAGCGAGACCCTGTCTCTACTATAAATAGAAAGAAATTAATTGGCTACCTAAAAATAGATAGAAAAAAATATGGAAAATATAGAACAGGCTACTCCTATACTCAAGAAGTCCCAAGACACATGGTAATGACTCCACAAATGTATGGCAATTGGGAAATTTATTCATTACCACCTTGGTCTTATAAAACATAATGAAAATTTTGTGTGCATGCAACAGTAACGTATTGGGGAATAGAGGTTACTCTCAGTGATATTTGCCAATATAGTTCCTATTGTGAAGTGTCTCTGTCTCCATTTTGGTCCCTTAGGAATTTGTCCCAACTGCCTTGTAGAATGTATGGAAGCATAAATGAATCTCTTGTCTTTGCTTGTAAAGTTCTATCACTTTGCAATGGAAGAACCAGTAAAGAAATAGCAAAGTAGAGCAAGGATTGGCAAACTTGTTTGTAAAGGCCCAGATAGTAAATATTTTAGGTTTTGCAGGCCATACTGTTTTGTTGCAACTACTCAGTTCTGCTGGTGTAACACAAAAGCAGTCATATAAAATATATGAACAAAATAATCCTGGCTGTGTTTCAATAAAACATTATTCCAAAAAAAAAAAAAAAAAGGCAGTCAGCTGGATTTGACCCAGGGCACTACTTTGCCAACTTTTGTGTTGGAGTCAAGGAAAGTCTATTAACTGCTCATGCCAAACTATATAAAACTTTCAGATATATTAAAACTCTCTATTTGTATTATGTAACACATTTGACTCCAGATAATATAGCTACACATTTAGTGTTCTTAGAGCAGTTCATGGCTAGTTAGCTGTGTCATATTAAGCAAAGATTTTACTTTTGGTATTTTCCTTCTTCTGGTGCAATTCTTGTTCTCTCCTGGCAGTTCAGCCATAGTTGTGAGGCCAAATAAAGCTTCCCCACAGAGTTCTCTCTTGTGTAAGTTTTGCTGCTGGAAATGAGAAATTTACACCTTTCATAAGTCTCTGTATTCAGAATACTTAGATGTATAAAAACATCCCTAACCGCAAGGGAAAATATTATAAGGGAAATTGAGAGAAAATAGGGCTACTAAGAACTTATTAACAGACAAATAGATGAAGTTGAAACAAGGCAATGAGAATAACATTAACATGAAGGTTTATAAGACACTATTAGAATTTTTCTTATTACATAAACCAAGTTTTTTTCTGTCTTGCCTTCTTAACAGTCACTAAACTGTCCCTATAGCAGGTACATAAACACCTTTTATTACCTCACAGAAGACATAGAGCTTTCTTATCTTTTCAGCATTTTCTCCAAAAGATAGCAAGTCAGAGCTCCTCTGAGATCGTATCTATTCTGAATGCTTCCAACTCTAGCATCCATTTTTAAAATAGCATCTTTATAGGTAAAGGTGATTAAATAAACTTCCATTAGATTCAGAATTTTTTTTATTCTGAAAGTGATGATCCATATTTAAATCAATATATTTTCTTTCTAGGTAGGTTAGGTAGCACATGATGTAAAACTTTAATCAAGATTTTGCCTTCTAGATGATAATTGTTACTTGTGAGCACTTCTTTACTTTTAAAGGTCATGCAACCTTCAGAATGACCAGAATTATACTTACTGTCTCATTCTGACAGATTCTACATTTATATGCATATGTATGTTCTTCTTTGACAGAGACAACCCATATTTCATATATAATTCATGTGAGCAAATAGAAAAAAGGATTAAAAAAGAAGAAAAGGAGCAATATCAACAGATGCTTATTTTATTTATTTTTTATTAAAAAGTGTAGATAAATTTATGCATTGTACTCACAGTGATACGAAAACATTTTAAAAACACATGTGTTGTTCATGGAGTTGGACTTTTTAGTTTACCATCTCGTTTCAAATGACTAGCCCTTGTTATTCAAGGATTTTATAACATTAAAATAATTAAAGGATTAATTCAGATGAAGGATTAGTTTTTTAAATCCCAATTGCACTGCATGTACTTGTATAATAAACTTGGCGAGTTTTTTAAAAACACAGTAGAAATCCCGAAGTCTTATACAGTACTAGTCAAGTTAGAATTACAGGCATTGCTCAAATTAACATCAAACTCATAAATGGGAAAAATAATCCTCACCTCTTATTGGCTATTCTATCATTGGTAAGTTACCTCTAATAGAAGATAGTGTAGTACACCAAATATTTTTAAAGACAATAGATTTAATCATTGTACTAGTTGTGGTAATAGTAATAATGCCTTCTTATATTTTTGTAGAATGCCAAAGGCTTCCAAAACTCTTTTTTTGTCATTAGTTTATTTGATCATTGAAACAATTCTATAAGACAGATTTTATTATTTCTATTTTTACAGATTATATAAGGATGATTTTATATAAGGATGATTTTGAGATTTCTTTATATAAGGATGATTTTGAGATTTCTTTTTTTTTTTCATTTCAAATATTATGGGAGTACAAACGTTTTGGTTATATATAATGCCTTTGCCTCGCCCAAGCCAGGGCTACAAGCGTTCCCTTCTCCCATACAATGCACTCTGCATACATTACTTGTGAGTTTACTCCCCTAACCCCCACCTGACCAGCACCCAATGAATATTACTACCATATGAGCACCTTAGTGTTGATTGGTTAGTACCAATTTGATGGCGAGTACACGTGGTGCTTGTTTTTCCATTCTTGTGATACCTCAATTCAAAGAATGGGCTCAAGCTCTATCCAGGATGCTATAAGAGGTGCTAGTTCACCATTGCTTTTTGTAGCTGTGTAGAACTCCATGGTATACATATACCTCATTTTACTAATCTGCTCATGTATTGATGGGTACGTGGGTTGCTTCCATATATTTGCAATTGTGAATTGTGCTGCTATAAACATTCGAGTGCAGATGTCCTTATTATAGGATGTCTTTTTCCTCTTTGGGTAGATGCCTAGTAGTGGGATTGCTGGATCAAATGGTATTTCTATTTTTAGCTCTTTGAGGTATTTCTAAATTATTTTCCATAGAGGTTGTCCTAATTTGCCATCCCACCAGTAGTGTAAGAGTGTTCCAATCTCTTCACATCCACACCAGCATTTGTTGTTTGGGGACTTTTTGATAAAGGAGATTCTCACAGGAGTTAGGTAATATCTCATTGTGGTTTTGATTTGCATTTCCCTAATGATTAGAGATGTTGAGGACTTATTTATATGTTTGCTGGCCATTATTCTGTCTTTTTTGAAAAGTTTCTGTTCATGTCCTTTGCCCATTTATTGATTGGATTGTTTGATTTTTTCTTGTTAATTATCTTAAATTCTATATAGACTCTTGTTATCAGCTCTTTATGAGATGTGGAACATGCAAATATCTTCTCCCATTTTGTAGGCTGTCTATTTGCTCTAAGAATAGTTTCCTTGGCTATGCAGAAGCTTTTTAATTTGTTCAAATCCCATTTATTAATTTTTGTTGCTGCTGTGATTGCTTTGGGGGTCTTCTTCATAAATTCTTAACCTAGGCTGATGTCTGTAAGAATTTTCCCAACATTTTCTTAGGGAATTACTAAGGTTTCACAGCTTAGAGTTCAGTCTGTTATTGAACGCGAGTTGATTTTTGTGAGAGGGGAGAGGTGGGGATCCAGTTTCAATCTTCTGCATGTGGTTATCCAATTTTCCCAGCACCATTTATTGAATAGGGATTCTTTTCACCCCAGTGTATATTTTTTGTGATTTGTCAAAGATTAGATGACAATATGAGGATGGTTTTATATCTGGGTTCTCAGTCATATTCCAAAGGTCTATATCTCTGTTCTTGTGCTATTCATATGCTGTTTTGGTTATTATAGCCTTGTAGTAAAGCTTGAAGTCTGGTAGACTGATGCCTCCCCAATTTGTTCTTTTTGCTTAAGATTGCTTTACATATACAGGGTCTTCTCTGGTTCCATACAAAGCATAGAATTATTTTTTCTAGATCTGTAAAGAATCATGATGGTATTTTGATAGGGATTGCATTAATTCTGTAGATCACTTTAGGTAGTATGGACATTTTAACAACATTAATTCTGCCAATCCATGAGCATGGTTGGGATTTTCATTTGTTTACATCTTCTACAATTTCTTTTCTCAGTGTTTTGTAGTTCTCCCTATATATGTCTCTCATCTCCTTTGTGAAATATTTCTTAAATATTTAATTTTCTTTGATGCTATTGAGAAAGGTGTTGCATCTTTGATTTGGGTTTTGGCTCAAATATGAATGCCACTGGTTTGTGTGTATTAATTTTGTATTCTGAGACTTTACTGAATTCATTTATCAATTCCAGGAGTTTCTTGGTTGAATCCTTGGGATTTCCTATGTATAATATCATATCATCAGCAAAGAACTAGAGTTTGACCTCTTCTGCCCACATTTTGACACCCTTAATTCCCCTCTCTTGTCTGATTGCTCTGGCAAGGACTTCCAGCACTGTGTTGAATAGAAGCGGAGATACTGGGCAACTTTGTCTGGTTCGAGTTCTAAGCAGGAATGCTTTCAATTTTTCCATGTTAAGTATGATATTGGATGTGGATTTATCATATATTGCCTTAATAATTTTAAGGTATGTTCCATCTGTTGGACGTGGATTTATCATATATTGCCTTAATAATTTTAAGGTATGTTCCATCTATGCCTATTTTGTTATGCATTTTTATCATAAATGTGTGCTAGATTTTGTCAAATGCTTTTTCTGCATCTATTGAGAGAATCATATGGTCTCTGTTCTTGCTTTTGTTTATGTGGTGAATTGAATTTGTAGATTTGCATGTGTTGAATCAACTTTCCATCTCTGTGATAAAGCCCACCTGGTCGCAATTAATTATTTTTTTGATGTGTTGTTGGATTATGTTTGCTGCGATTTTGTTTAGGATTTTTGCATCTATATTCATGAGGGATATTGGTCTGTAGTTTTGTTTTTGTGTTGTGTCCTTTCCTGGCTTTGATATCAAGGTGATATTGGCTACGTAGGATCAGTTGGGGAGGATACCATCCTTCTCAAAGTTGTGAAATAATTTCTGCAGTATAGGCATGATTTCTTTGAAGGTTTGGTACAATTTAGGTGTGAGCCCATCTGGTCTGGGACATTTTTTTTTTGGAAGATTTTTAATTGCTGCTTCAATTTCTATGCTTTATATTGGTCTGTTCAGGAATTTTATTTCTTCCTGACTGAGCCTAGGAAGGTTGTGTGTTTCTAAGTATTTGTCCACTTCCTCCACTATTTATAGTTTTGGGGCATATAGATTTTTACTGTATTCAAAAATAATGTTTTGTATTTCCATGGTGTCTGTTGTGACCTCTCCTTTTTCATTTCTAATTGAGTTTATTACAGTTCTTTCATTTCTAGTTCTTGTTAATCTAGCAAGGCAGCTGTCAATTTTGTTTATGTTTTTGAAAACCAACTTTTGGTTTTATTAATCTTCCATATCGTTCTTTTGTTCTCAATTTCCTTTAGTTCTGCTCTGATCTTACTTATTTCTTTTCTTTTGCTAGGTTTAGAATTAATTTGCTCTTCCTTTTCCAGTTCCTTGGGATGGTTTATTAGTTTGTTGATTTGTGAGCATTCTGACTTTTGGATGTGAGAATTTAATGCTATTTGTTTTCCTCTCAGGAATGCTTTTGCTGTATCCCACAGATTTTGATAATTTGTGTTCCTATTATCATTTAGTTCAAAGAATCTTTTAATTTTCATCTATATCACCTCTTTGACCCAATAGTCATTCAGGAATAGATTATTTAATTTCCATGACTTTGTGAGGTGGTATTTCTGTTGGAATTGATCTCTAATTTTATACCACTGTGGTCTGAGAAGATACTTGGTATAATTTCTATTTTTTAAAGTTTATTAAGACCTGGTTTGTGGACTAGGATGTTATCAATTTTGAAGAAAGTTCCCTGAGCTGATGAGAAGAATGTATATTGTGCTTTATTTGGGTGGGATGTTATGTAGATTTCTGTTAGAACCGTTTTTTCTAGAGCTCTGTTTAAATCCATTATTTCTTTGCTTATTTTCTGCTTGGAGTATCTATCCAGTTCAATCAGTGGGGTGTTGAAATCCCCAGCTACTATGGCATTACTGTTTATCATGCTATTTAGATCAAACAGGGTTTGCTTTATATATCTGGGTGCTCCTATGTTGGGTGCATAAATATTAAGAATTTTTAAATCTTCTTGTTGTATTTTTTCTTTCACCATTATATAGTGACCATCTTTGTCTTTCTTTACTTTTGTTATTTTAAAGTTTATGTTATCTGACATAAGAATTGCTACCACTGCTTTCTTTTGGCTTCCATTTGCCTGGAGGTTTGTTTTCCAACACTTGACCTTGAGTCTGAAAGTATCTTTGTGGGTTAGATGCATTTCCCGGAGACAGCAGATACTTGGCTTATGAATTTTTACCCACTCAGCCAGTCTATGCCTCCTCAGTGGACTATTCAAGCCATTCATATTTATTGAGATAATTGGGATCTGGGGTAGATTTCTGTTCATATTGCTGAATCAATTCTTATTGTTTTGTTTTTCCTCGCAAGGCATTGTGGAATCCAGGTTCTAGACTTTAACTCTTGAGTGATTTTACTTTGGTGGGTGTCTAGTGCACTGTTCAGTGTATAATGCAGGTCTGAGTACTTCCTGCAGGGCAGGTCTTGTCTTCACAAATTCCATCAGTGGTTGCATGCTTGGGAAAGTCTTTATTTCTCCGTCATAGATGAAGCTTAGTTTTACCAGGTAAAGAATTCTATGTTGGCCATTATTCTGTTTTAGAAGATTGCAGATGGGTCCCCAGTTCCTTCTGGTTTGTAAGGTTTCAGTTGAGAAGTTTGCAGTTAGTCTGATAGGTTTTCATTTGTAGATTATCTGCTGTTTTTGTCTTACTCCTGGAAGGATTGCCTCTTTCATGTTTACTTTGGCCAACCTAATAACTATGTGACATGGTGAATGCCTTTTGACATTGAGTCTCCCAGGAGTTCTGTGAGCTTCTTCTACCTAGAAATCTAGATTTCTGGTATGTTTCCTCCAGTATTCCAAGAAATAGATTTTCCAGCCCTTGTGTATGTTTTTTTTCTCTCTCCAGGATGCTCATAATTATTATATTTGGTTTCTTTACATAATCCCACATTTCTTGTATGTTTTGTTCCTGTGTCTTGCTTCTGTGTTTTTTTTTTCTTCATCTGATGTGTTTAACATTATCTTCAAGCTCTGAGATTCTTTCCACTGAATGATCCATCCTATTTTTAAGGCTTTCCACTGTGTTCTGTAGTTCCTTGAATCCCTTTTCATTTCCAGTATTTCTGTTAGTTTCTTTCATAATATTTCCATTTCTTTAGAGAATTTTCATTCACTTCCTGTATTGTTCTTGTGGTTTCTTTGTGTTGGATTTCTGTTTTCTCTTCAATTCCATTGAGTTTTCTTACAGTCCATATTTGGAATTCTCCTCTCCATCATTTAAATCATTTCATTTATATTGGTATCCATTGTTGAGGATCTAATGATTTCTTTTAGTGGTGACTTTTCTCTCTGTTCTTTTATGTTTCCTGCATTCCTTTGCTAATTCTTTCTCATCAGGCTACTTGGTTGAAAACTGGGTGTGCCAGGACTGGTTTAT
>CAUYRT010032154.1:0-42632 GCA_963574885.1 Lepilemur ruficaudatus | reverse complement strand
TACACTTTGAGCAAATCAACCCTCACACAACCTTTATTTCAGTCTGGGAGACCACGATAGCAAACTGCAAGAAAGCCAAGGAATTGAATTGTTTTTTGTTTTTGTGATCTGAATTGTATTTAAAAAACAAACAAACAGGCCTGGTGCGGTGGCTCAAGCCTGTAATCCTAGCACTCTGGGAGGCCAAGGCGGGAGGATCACTTGAGGTCAGGAGTTCGAGACCAGCCTTAGCAAGAGCGGGACCCGTCTCTACTAAAAATAAAAAGAAATTAATTAGACAACTAAAAATATATAGAAAAAATTAGCGGGGCATGGTGGCACATGCCTGTAGTCCCAGCTATTTGGGAGGCTGAGGCAGAAGGATCGCTTGAGCCCAGGAGTTTGAGGTTGCTGTGAGCTAGGCTGATGCCACGGCACTCTAGCCTGGGCAACAGAGTGAGACTCTGTCTTAAAAAAAAAATAAAAAATAAAATAAAAAACAAAAAAAAAAAACAGAAATAAGCAGACCCACTCTGATGTAATCTAGTCATTTGAATTGTACTCAAATAATTTTTAACCATCATATTAAATAGCAACATATGGCGGAAATTTCTTGGTCAGGATTTTTATGTGATGCAAATGGAAATTCATAGAACATGAAATGTGCTTATTCCTTTATGTCCAATGGCAGTGCCATAGGTCTCAGTGGACATAGGCAAACCATAACATAACAAGGAAATTTTTTATGTAAACTGTCTTCATAAAATTCATTTTTTCTAGAACACAATTTTTGATTACAGGTTGCTTTATGCCTGAAATGGATTTTACTTACAACACAAAGCTGTGGATTATGGCATCAAGTCCCATAATGGGCTAAATCAAAGTTCAAACAGTTGCTTGATCTATCGGAGGCGGTAGATAGCGGTGTGCATGCAGCACAGAATGAGCGAGTCTGCAGCACGCCTCGTCCCTTCTCCGCCGCCCTGCGTGGGGTTCCCTCCATCCTCTCTCACGTCCTCCCAAGGCTTGGAGATGCTCGGCCCCGACAGTTTCCTGTCAATAGTAGTGATGGGCCCACAGTTGTCAAACAATTTCTGTATTTGCCTCTTAGCTCCATCAGCTGAGGACACGGTGACTGTCAACTCTTCTAGGAGTCCTCATGCATCTTCACCAACCTTGGCTTTGGAGCGGTACCTGCTGCCTGGCCAACCCAAAGGCCCAGGGAAGTGCGTGCAGCATTGGTGATGATTTTCAAGACTCAAGGACACAAAAGTTGAAAAGTGGACAGCAAAAATGTCTAAATGTCACTGTTTCCTTTTAATCACTAAATATAGCAGACTGTGTTCTTTCCTGCTTTCTCTCTCCGTCACTTGCATACGAGCTGGTTGTTGGGAGCCCAGCCGCACCTTCGGTGTCCTTCTAGCTCTTTGGTGACCCTGCTCCCTTACTTGGAGATGTATCTTTTACAGCCAGGTCCTTATCCTGCTTTCGGGAGCCAGACAGCCCAGTTTTGTGTTGTTTTGGCTGCATGCTGCTTCCTTGCATTATTGGCCTTTTAACAGAGATATCTGAAATGACAGTCTTCAATAGCAGAAGAAAACACCTTTAAAGCTGGGATTTCTGGCTTGGCCAGTTGGGTCGGAGAGCTTTATGGACTCACCTCCAATCAGTCCCACGGCTGCCTGCCCTGCCTTGCCTGAGCCACCCTGACACTGTGCCCGGACACCTGACAGCCCCACTGTGACTTCCGTAAGGGATTTTTCTGTAGGACATGTGACAGGAGATCTCTCAATTTAATAAAATTATTCCAGTGGCCTTACCTATTTATAGAAACACACCCGACCTCATTTAATTTACCATGTAACAGAGAATAACAGAATTCACAAATTATAGGTAAGAGAAACCATTGATATTTAGAAAGCAAAAACATTGTATGGAGTCTAGAAAATGATTATAACTCAATAATTTCCACATATATCGGAGCCTAAGAATAAGAGGGAGACAAAAGAAATGAAAGAATAAAACCCCTATCTATAGGCCATTTTCATGGGGAGGAACTTCATGTTTCCCCTTTTTCATCCTACTCATGTTATTTAACGCTTAGGTGTCTCCTGTCACTAAACTGGAGGTAATGCCTGTACCTACTCAGAGTTCATGTGAAAATTAAATGAGTAAACATAGGCAGACAAGTCAGAAAAGGACAAAACACTTTAACAAATGTAAATTTTGATTATCATTTTTGATCATGATGGACTTTTGCCCTGGACAAAAAAAAAGATCTCACTCATGAGTGGGACATTGCATAATAACCTAATATTCTAGAAAGAACATTCATTTTTGGCATCTTCAGGCATATTCAAATCATCCTGGCAGGCTGCCTTGTCTACAGATGCTATTTATCCATGTCTTGAAAGGTCAAATGCGTCCTTATATACTAATCATCCTATATTTGCTTGCCATAGAGTTAAATGCAAAATTATCTCTATTCTTCATTTTTAAAAATTTTTGAAAACATGGAAGATAAGACATTACACGAACTGCTTCTAAGAAAGCTGTTGACACAGTGGATCTCAATATATCTCGCCTGCTTTGTTCTTAAATTGAGTGATTGAGGCTATTGAATAGGTAATTAGCTAAGTTCATAAATTAGATAAAAAAGAAAAAGCACAAGATTGTGTCGGAAGTCATGTAATTGCATGTTTTTTAATTTTAAGGCGAGCACTCAAGGATCCATCAGAAAGACTGTTGTTTTCTTCTGTCAACAGCCTCTGCTGACAATGCCACTTGTTCTCCAGGTTTGGTGTGAATGCTGAGCAAGCAGCAGCTTTGGTGAGAGTGGTAGTACCTTTCCAACTATTCACACTGGTTTCCCAGGGGATTTTGATGTTTGATGCACCCAAATAGAAAAAAAATTATATATGTGTATACACACAGTCACATGCTGCTTAAGGATGGGAATATGTTAGGGGATTTCGTTACTGTGTGAACATCAGAGTGTACTCCCATGAGCCTAGATGCACAGCCTACTACCCTCCTAGGCTGCATGGTGTGGGCTGTTGCTCCCAGGCTATGAACCTCTACACCATGTCACTGCACTACCTACTGCAGGCAACTGTAACACAATGGTATTTGTGTATCTAAATATACCTAAACTTAGAAAAAATACAGCAAAAATACATTATAAAAGATGTTTAAAAATGGTACACCTGTATAAGGCACTTACCATGAATGGAGCTTGCAGGACTGGAAGTTGTGCTGGGTGCATCAGTGAGTCAGTGAGTCAGTGAGTCAGTGGTGCGTGAACGTGAGGCCTGAGTCTAAGACGTCACTGGACACTCTGTGCGCTTTATAAACACTGTGCACTTAGGCTACAGCAAACTTATAATTTTTTAAAATTTATTTTTCTTTCTTCAATTAACCTTAGCTTACTATAACATTTTTAGTTTATAAAATTTTTATTTTTAAAAAATTTTTGGCACTTTTGTAATAACAGTTTAAAACACACATGCATTGTACTGCTGAGCAAAAACATTTTCTCTCTTTGTATCCTTATTCTGTAAGCTTTAAAAATATTTTTAAAATATTTTTCTTTTTATTTTTTAGATGTTTCTGTTAAAAACTAAGGCACAGAACAAATGAGCCTAGGCCTGCTAGGTCAGGATCATCAACACCCGCCAGGCGCTAGGAGCTGTCAGTTCCATTATGACCTTATGGGATCGCTGTCATACACGCTGTCCGCTACTGGCTGCAACGTTGTTATGCGGTGTATGACTGCACATGTATGTATCTGTTCAATGCTATTATTCATGGATTTGTATTTTTGAACCTACCAACTCCCTGGAATTTATCTGTAACCCCCACATCAACAGAGCAGCCCGTGTGCAGTTCCCAGCAGAGGCTGAGTCAGGCGGTGCTGCCTCCTGTCCGCTCACCCACGGGACACGGGGGACAAAGGCAGCAGAAGACAGGACAGTGTGGTGCAGCAAGCCTCAGCTTTGGGGCCAGCTGCCTGGGGGCTAAACCCCAACTCTGGCACCTGTTAGAGAGGTGGCCTCAGGCAAGTCACAGTGCTTCTGAGCCTCATTTTCTCTTTTGTAAAATCAAGAAAATAGAAAATACCAGAATGAGTTGTTTTTAGGGCTTAAGATTATAATCTGTATGAGATATGGGGATGGAGGGATGGAGGGATGGAGGGATGGATGGATGGATGGGTAGATGTACATATTTCTCCTAGGTGCAAAAATCAGTCTTGGCCACTTCAGGGTTTGAGGGGTGGGGATACCTTTGCAGAAGATAACCATGGGGGATCAGGTGCACATATGTGCACATACAACGCGGGTGGTGAAGACCACACGCCACCGAATGACTTTGACCACTGGGCTGAAACACGGACAGGTCACTCTAACTGCTGTGTCGAGACTTGCCCAAGGGGGCTCTGGTGGGAGCAAGAGTGCTAGCGGGGAGGCGGGGGTGGGGCCAGTCACAGTAATGCAGACTGGAAGCTACAGTGCCGTGGGCTAGGACGGTGGTGCAAAAAAGCACTCCATGCCAAAATGAGGTTAGACTATCCCCTTCCATGCCCACCACCCCCCAAAAAGAAGACAAGCAGGAGAAATTTAACTGCCAAGTGTCCACATGTCTACAACCAAGCTCCCATCCAAAACGGCCCCACAGTCCTCCGCACTCCGTTTCCAGTTGGCAGCCGCTAAAACTTGAGAGTCACTCTCAAATCCTTTTCCAACACCACCCAGTTCAGAGGCACATTCTGTTCTGGATCTTTAAAACAGATCCTGAATCTATTTTCACATTTTTAAAAAGATTGCTCTAGGCTGGGCGCTGTGGCTCATGCCTGTAATCCCAGCATTCTGGGAGGCCAAGGCGGGAGGATCACTCAAGGTCAGGAGTTCAAAACCAGCCTGAGCAAGAGTGAGACCCCGTCTCTACTAAAAAAATAGACAGAAATTAGCTGGACAACTAAAAAAATATATATATATATAAAATTAGCCGGGCATGGTGGTGCATGCCTGTAGTCCCAGCTACTCGGGAGGCTGAGGCAGGAGGATTGCTTGAGCCCAGGAGTTTGAGGTTGCAGTGAGCTAGGCTGACCCCATGGGACTCTAGGCCAGGCAACAGAGTGACACTCCGTCTCAAACACACACACACACACACTGCTCTGATTGTGGTAGAATACATATAACATACAATTTATCATCTTAAGCATTTTTAAGTGTTCATTCCGGCAGCATTGCCTAAATTCACATTGCTGTGTGACCGTCACCACCACCCAGCCACAGAACTCTTTCATCTCGTGGCACTGCTACTCTGTCCTCGGTCATCCTAACCGCCCACTCCCTCCCTTTCCCCTGGTGGCCGCCATTCCACTCTCTGCTTCTGTGAACTTGACTACTCCAGTTACTTCACCTAAGTGGAATTACATAGTACGTTATGGGTTTTGATTTCACTTAGTACATTGTCCTCAAAGTCCATCCATGATGCAGCATATCTCACAATCTCCTTGCTTCTTGAGGCTGAGCAACATCCCATTGTGTGTTCATCCAGTCATGCTCCGATGGACACTTGGGTGGTTTCCACACTGGCTGCTGTGCACACTGCTGCTATGAACACGGTTGCAGGTAAGTATCCCTCTGTTCTTTGAGGTACGTGCCCAGGAGAGGCATTTCTGGATCAAACAGATCCAGAGTGTATTCCTGACACCTCTGCTGCTGCCACGCTACCAAGTCCGGTGGACCTAAGTCCATTGCTTAACACCTGAATCATCGCAACTGGCCTCTGCCCCAAACTGCTGCTTCTGCTCTCGTTTTCCCTCAGACAGTCCTCAGCAGAAAAGTCAGGGGAGCTTGTGAAGGGTCCAGCGGTTTCCCAGGTAAAAGCCAAAGTCACCACGGTGGCCTGCACTGCCTGGACGTCCCTGGTCACCTCTGCCACCCCTGGCGCCACTCTCCCCAAGGGCTGCGCTCGCTGCTCCCCAAGTCTGCTCATCTCTGCGATTTGCGCACGGCGCACCCTCGGCTCCTTCCTGTCGTCCTTCAGATGTCACCTTCTCAGTGGGGCCTTCCTGGACTGCTCTTGCTACACCACAAACCGCAGCCCCACTCACTGTTTTATACTATCCTTCTCCATAGCACTTCGCACCATGTAGCGTATTACATGTTTCACTTTTAATAAAAATGTTCTGCAATGCTGCCTTACAATCTAACACTCAAAAAGCCAGATATCTGTGTCTCTTGTTAACTCTTACACCTGCAAGCCCAGAGGAGTGCTTGACATACACAGGTGCCCATACATGCTGGCATGGACCAGTGGATGAACAAATGAAGTGAAGAACCCTTCAGAGGTAATGCAGATAAGCTGAACTCTGAAGAAATGCTTAATCTTTACAGAAATAGCCAAATGGTTCTTTCTTTTTGGTTATCTGGATAGGAAAATTCACTGAGCTATTATTCGAATTTCATGGCAATTTAAAACCAGTGCTTATGGATGGGGGAGACGTTTCAAGAGCAACCATACTGCCCAAGAATCGAATTTGCCCTCCCAAAAGGAAGTGTCGGAAGGGGCAAAGTGTATGTGCACTTTTAAAACTCCTTGGTTTTATGATATAGAGTATGATATAGGGTTATCCATAGCTTGGCAAAAAAGAAAACACATAATTTAGTGGGTTTTTTTCTCACATGCTAATAGGTAAGTGACATTCTTATTTTGAACATGAGAGTAGTGCACAGTGTACATTTTAAAGTACATAATGAATTGATTTTGGAATTATATGTGAACATGTACAGAAAAATCAATGAAATATTAGTCCTAGAATTTGATGAGATAAAATCCCAACAGCTAAAAAGTACCTCCTTGATGTTCCTGTTGACAGTCTTTAGGTAGAAGTATCACCGGATGGTCCGACCGTTAAGGGCCTTTCCCTGGCCAGCCAATACAGATGACTGCTATCTAGTCAACGGCTACAATTCGGGGGATGGGAGAGTGTGACTGCAAAACAGCTAATTCAATAAGACAAGCAGACACAGTCAAATCAATCACGAGTTCGAAATTTAAGATTTTCTGAACCACAAAGGTCTGACATTGACCTCTATTCTGAAATGCTTCTGAAATGGAATCTGAGGGTCCCAGGTTCCCTCACTGCAGTTTCTTTCTCCTCCTTCCCTCTTTGATTCCCGTTACACTTTGTCTCACACTCTGTCCACTTGCGCTGTAAGCCCCTGGCGAGCAAGGACTGTCCGACTCATTTATGAATTTCCAACAGAGTCTGGCACACAGGTCTTCAATTTAACTCTATAAGGAAGGTTAATTAGTAGAACTCTAATTGTTAAATGTATATACATATGTATAAACACACACATACATATACCCACATGTATTTACACACACGTAGATATGCGTGTGCATACTGAAATGTTTTCTACACCGACTTTCAGAAAGTTGAAGAGCTAAATTTGCTATGTAAAACTGGAAAACTTGACCAAAGCAGGGATTTCCTAGTACTGAAGGGGTCTCCTTTGAAGGCCGAGATTCTCTTCTCTCTGGTAGACACAGGGAACGCTGTAGGTGACGATAAACCACCTTGGGGCAATGCCGGCTTCCTCTGAGCCTAAGAGCTGGCGTCCTCTCCGCGGGCGGCCGTGGCTGCGGGGTGTCCCGGTGCAGCTGTCTCTCCCAGGCGGATGCTGGGCGGCAGGTGGGAGGGTGGGCGGAAGACCTCAGAAGGGGTGCGTGAGGCGGGGCGTTGCTTGAGTGTGTGCGGTGTGAGGATGGTGAAGGCGGGTGGCATCTGCGTCCCACAGCCCAGGGGAGTCTTCAGTTCCCAGCGCAAGTCCGTTCTTGTGTCTGCCCTTCCTCACTGCAGTGCCTGAGTCATCTTCTGGACTCTTTGGACTGTGACTGTCTCTACTAGCCATGCAGGCTTTGGAACCCCTCTTCATCCTAATCCATTCAAGCTCATTTGTTCCTATGCTTGCATTTCCCCATTTAAACTAAAACTGCTTCCAAGCCACAGTGGCATCTCAGGACAGTCATCCTGTCACCTCTCCCACAGCTGCAGGAGCCCTGCTCCCCAGGCTGCGCACCAAATGGTTGCTGAATTTGTGTGTGTGTGTGTGTGTGTGTGTACGGAGGATGGTCAGGGGGATGGCAGGTGATGGATGGATGAAGAAAGCTCTTTTGTGCCTTATTCCATAAATTAAAGAGCCCAATCGGCAACTTCTCAACATCTATTATTTCTCGTAAGACAAAAGTCAACAGATAAGGAAGGTGAAATTTCTCTTGCATTCAGATATTCGGTTATTCTGACCTCCTTTCTGACCTAAGCCATGCTGATTTCTATTTCTAAGTTTTACCAAGATAAAAATGGACCACGAAAGCATTTCCACAGCACTCTGTACAGGACGTAGGCAGGATCCAGCCCATGGGGGCTCCCCATTCCTCCACGGGAGCCCAACCTCACCAGCTTTCCGCCTGGCCCTGGGCAGACGCGGGCTGCGTCCTGACCTCAAGCAGAGGGAGTGAGGCAGTTCTGATCCTGCACCCCAGGGCTGAGCGGTGAGTCACACAGGTTATTGTCCACTTTTGCCAGGGTGCCCAGTCCTGACAGCAGCCCTTGTGAAGGGCTCCAAAGGTCTAGGGCGCCAAACCCTGGCTCCTCTCCGAGTCCACAAACCGGATTCCTGACTTGGTCCTGGTGCCTGAGCCCTTGTGCTGGAGAAGTGCTCACTTCCTCTCATCGGCCCGCACTGCCGGCCGGTCCCATCCCAGCTGTCCCCAGACAGAGACCAGCAGGCTGCTCCATCCTTCTCTGAAGCCACAAGACCCCACCAAGGCAGAAAAGAAGAAACTTTTGTCCCCTAGCCAGCAGGGTTTGGAAAGAAACCTGCTGTTCCATCTACACCTGAGCACTCAAGCGCGAGGTGACGTCACAGGGCGGCTGCAGTACGAAGCTCACCTCCAGCCCTCGCCTGGGAAATGGGACTCACTTCCAGTGCTCTCTACTGCTTGCATAGTCCTAGTTGTTGAAAGAAAATAATTTAAAAGATTCAACAGAGGTAAAAGTTTCAGCTGATGCACCAGAACCAGTGACTACCAGTTGAAACAGGATTTTACAGGGTAGAGAAGAGTTGAGTATGTGTCCTTAGTTTTTTGTTTGTTTTTCTTTGTTTTGTTTTTTTACTTAATCAGAAGCTGCAGTCCAGGGTACTAATAACCATCAGAACAGTATTTTCTTTTTCTTTTTCTTTTTTTTTCTTTTATGAGGCAGAGTCTTGCTCTGTTGCCTGGGCTAGAGTGTAGTGGCATCAGCCTGGCTCACAGCAACCTCGAACTCTGGGTCTCAAGTGATCCTCCTGCCTCAGCCTCCCGAGTAGCTGGGACTACAGGCATGCGCCACCATGCCCAGCTAATTTTTTGTTTCTATTTTCAGTTGCCTGGCTCATTGTTTCTGTTTTTAGTAGAGATGGGGACTCACTCTTGCTCAGGCTGGAATAAAACTCCCGAGCTCAAGCAATCCTCTCGTATCCGCCTCCCAGAGTGCTAGGATTATAGGTGTGAGCCACCGCGCCCGGCCAAAGAACAGTATTTTCTGAGAAGTGTTTTGTCAAGTTTATGGTTTAAAAGCTCTCTAAAGTTTATAGGTGAGGGAGGTAGATAGAAAAAAAAAGAGAAAGAAAGAAAAAGGAAGGAAGGGAGGGAGGGAGGGAAGGAGGGAGGGAGGGAGGAACAGAAAGGAAGAAAGGAAGAAAGGCAGAAGGCAAGGAGCAAGGGAGCCACGGGGCCTCCGAGATGTGTTCCATTCTGTTTACACAGTCAGCGTTTCTCAAAATATCTGTGGTAAAGAACCAGATTTTTTAATTTTTTTATTGACTTTTAATTTTCAATATGTTGCAGACCATACTTTTGTAAAATCCAATAAAAATTAAATTAGTAGAAAAATAAAATTAAACCAGAGGCATATAAAATGCAAGCCCAACATTTTAGTATTAGAGTCAACAGAATTAAAATTACCCTATAACATTATGGTAACAAGTTTCTAAATGCTTACTGTCAACTTCTACACTTCTCCCTTTGCAGAGGAGTGACAATCAGCTCTTGGACCAGCACCGCCTGCGGGCTACTGTTCTAATTAACTGCAGAGTCGTGGCTGCCCCAGATCTGCAGCCGGGTCACCTGCCTCGGCCGCACTGTGGGCGCACTGCCAGGGTCTACCCACCGCGCTCTCCTTGCAGCAGGAATTTACTCCTAAATCCCACAGTCGGCCCCAAATACTGGCCAGGCTGACCTGCCAGCAGTCCTTGAACTTGGTCAAACCACATACATACCTCCCTGTGATGAAAGAGCAAGGTGAGGCTGGTTTTCTGGATTCTTCCTCATCTTCTTCTCACCTACCCTCACTTGCTCGATTCCTTGGTGGAGAACTGATTCAGGATTCTCTGCTCTGTCATGCTCTAGACTCTTGTAGCTTTGAACCTTAGCTTCCCTCACGCTTCAAGTCCTGGCAGTCCACTCAGCTGCCTCTGAAGAAATACTCCCTGTTTCAGCTGAGCCCGTTGAGCCCCGATGCAGTGAGGATGCAGGTCAGACCCCGCCGCGTCAAGGGGCACAGCGGTACCAGACGCAGCCTCTCCCCTCTCGCCAGGTCCTGATGAGCTAACCAGGCCCAAGACAAGGCAGCACCTCTGACCTCTGTAGTTGCTAGAAGATTAATTAACACACTGCAATTTTAACAGATTCCAATTGGCGAGCTCTACATACTTTCTTTAAAAAATAAGACAAAAAAATCTTACAATAATTTCAGTCTTTGAAAACAAACAAAATGACAAAGAATCCACGGATAAATCCCCACTGATTATTAACTGTGGAACTTGGGAAGCTTCCCTTTTATACACTAAATCCAGGAAACAGAGAGATTATTTGCAGAGGCACACGTGAATAAATTTAAAGAATACCAAAACAAATTTCTTGCATGCACAAAGAACACTCAGGTGCATACTTATCTTTTATCTTGGATCAAACTAGTAAACTTTGTTAGCTGTCATGCTTTAGGTAGACACACCGCTACAAAGCACAAGTGGGTGCATGCCGGAGCTGTGCGCTGGTTGGCAATTCATCCCAGAAGGGGATACCCAAAGACAGTCGCACGGAGATGTCCGAATCGAGTGGATCAGCCAAATCAGACACTTTTTTTTTCGCTGCGTCTGTCTGGGAAGCTTGATTGCCAGTTGAGCCACTTAAGGGAAGATGAGTCGTCTGCTTCATTTGGATGAAAGCAGGAACAATTTCTTTCATAAATGGCATGAATGCAATTTAATTCTGTTATCTTTTTTGCTTGGGAAAAGCGCCTGGATTTCACATAGAAATAAGATTATTATGCTCATACATTTTCCACATTTTCCTTAAGACTGTGAATAAGAAAGAGACGATGGCGCCTCATGCCCTCTCGACTCTTAGGCGTATCTTTGATTCTAAGGTGCAGGCTCTCCAGCAGCCAAGAGAGGTCGAGAGATGGGCGGTAGAAAAACCCAGGCTGTGTGAAACCCAGCACAGTTCTAGACCAAACCTTCTATTCTCAAACTTAAAAACCAGATTTCCCCTTTTGCCTTTTTTTTGTTTTTTGGCTTGTCTTAGCTAATGCATGGTGGCTCTTACAGAGACTTCTCCTCGTCACTACATAACAAACACACAATTATCATTTTCAGAAAGACCCAAGTGGCATCTGCACTTTCCTTTGAGTTCTGAGAACAGTGGTCTGCGCTTAATAGAAAAGTTCCTTTGCAAATGCAAAAGTTGTGGAAATTTCTGCTATAGAGAGTCACCTGAAAGTAGTCTTAATGGACCATGTAATAGCTCATTTGACTTTGCTCTTTTATTTAGCATAAGAGCATAATATATTCCATTCAAATGTGGAAAATCTATTCAAGGTAAAAACACAGGCCCAGCACGTCAGCGACAGCATTGTTTAGGGTGTGGCCCATTTACACTACACCCGTGTGTCATCCTCGCCTGTGTCTGCTCGAACTTTCACATATCATCTGTGGGATGCATCTGCTCTCTGAAGTTCACATGTTAGCTTATTGTCTGATGCACGTCATCACATTTAGGAAAAAGCATTCTGTCATACGGCGCAACAACGTAGGATTTCCTTCTGGAGAAAGTTTGTGTCACACTCATTATTCTCAGCACCAGTAAGGGAAATCAGTAAAAATGAAAAATGAAAGTTTCAAATGCTCAAATGGTTCCTCAAGAGAGGTTAAAAATAAAATTTTACCATCATCTATTTTAGTTTCACAGACAGGTAGCTTAAGAGCAGCACTGAACTGCAAGAATTTGGGTCTGGAACTCTCCCTGCAATCCAGAGAGCTGACTTTCAGCAAGAACGTGTATGGAGAGACCCCACTGTCGGGTGAACGGCAGGCATCCAGCACTGGGATGCGCCTGGGCTTTGGGATCAGACAGACCCGAGACTCCAGCCCCAGCACCTTCAGCAACAGTCAGGCCCATGGCTCTGCTTGGCACGAGTGGAGGGGACACCACCCACTCCCAAGGCTGCAGCGCAGGAGCACAGGACACGCCCAGGGAAAGCACCCAGCATGGTTCACAACACATCACGTATACTCGGTAACGTTCATTCACATTCTCTCTCTCTCTCTCTCTCTCTCCCCCCCCCCAGACCTCCATTAGTGCATGCCAAATGACAGTCACTACTGCTCTGGGGCAATATCACAGACCCAAGGACCAATCTGTGTGTCAATACAAGTAATGGGCAGGAAATGCAGCTTCTATGCCAAGTGAGTCACTAGTGATAGCCGCAGAAAACTTCTAATTCCACATCTCTGGCGATTCTAAGTTTTCTTTATTGCCACTCCCTTCCCGTGCGCACGAAATACCCGTTCCTCATAAATCAGTATTCCTCAAGTTCCCGTGCCTGGCTTACATTTCTCCTTGCCCTCATCGTATCACTGGTCTTATCTACTCAGACTCAGGCTGTGACCTCCGTCTTTATGGCCAGTCCCGGCTTCCCTTCTAAGCCCACATTCACATATCCAGTGGCCACCTGACATCGTCACCTGAGTGACCTCAAAACCCAACATGTCCAAAAGAGTCTTCACTACTGCAGCCCGCCAAATCTCCTCCCCCATCTCCCTGGAAACAGGTTCTTCATATTTCGTGCATTCTAGTTGATGGTATTTCTACCCAGTCATTCTCAAAGCTAGAAATTTTTCACCTGCCAATTTAAATTGGTGCAATATGCTTTGCCCTCTTTCCAACATTCCTACATTCACTACTTTATTCAGGTTTGGATTTTCATTCCCTCCCGCCTCCTTCCCAGTTCTACCTACAAGTGTAGCAAATGCAAATCTCATCTGTCCTCTTGGACTTCCTCTGCTGGCAGGTTTTACGGCCTTGATGCCACCACTGGCGGCCAGAAGGTCACTTGTCCTGAAAGTGCTAGGCCAGGGGCATGCACTGAGTTTCTGGCTCCTTCCACCACTTCTGAACTTGGAGGAAACACTACGAGGCAGGTGTGGCATCCATGTCTCAAACAGCCTCTGAAGGGCCTGGTGGACCCAGCCTGGAAGCATGGGAGGGGCGCTTCACAGGGCCAATTTTGCCCTAAAGAAAATCAGAAGTGAGATGAGTCTGGACAAAGCAATGCCCCTTGTTCCTCTCCTGTGGGCTGCTGTATACTGAGCCATGGCCCTGCTGGGTCACCTTCTGTGCCCATTTGCAGCTCATGGTGAAGCAGTAAAGACTCACTTCTTTCTTAGCACCCCCTCCCCCGAATTTCCTCTCACTTGTGCTGCCCTGGGTTTGCACCTTGCAGAGGAAGCATCAGCACTTTAATCCTCTCCTCTAGCTCTGTTTCCTCGGGAGCACAGGACTAAGAACACTTCAAAAAGGCATTTGATGACACTTTAAATAAAAGACTCTTTACAATAAGATAGAAGCCTTGGCTCATTTTCCTCTTTCTGGTTCAAGTACGAAAGGAAAAGAAAAATGAATATGTATTAGTTTAAAAGCTTACTGGAGGAGGGTTATAGCAATTTTACAGGACTTTGTGTCAGGTTTTCTAGCAGCCAGAGTGAAGAAGGAAACATAATGATCTCACAAATGAGTAACCGGAAATAAATTTACCAGGGAAAACTATTTCTTAGCTATCTACTAGACTCTAAGATTTGGGAAGAATTTGTCATGATGTCATGATGTAAAGGATCATATCATTTATATTATGTATTTTTACAAAAAAGTTTGAAAACATTCAGAGTGCTTCCTACCTGTCTTTTTTTTACATTGGAATTTAGGGAAAGGCAATAGCAAGAGATTAGAGCATTGGCTGTCATCTTGATGTTCACAGAAGTGTCTTAAAAAATACACATTTCAGGGCCCCATTCCAGACTAGTGAATCAGACCCTCAAGGCTAGAATCTAGGCAGGTGTATCTTGGACAAGGTGACTCTAATGCAAACCAGAGTTTGAATACTGGCAATTTCTAGCAGTTCAGTTGAAATGTTATATAGAAAATTGTTACAATTTTAGTAGCAGAGGCAGCTTCTAAGAGAGTATTCTAAACATTATCACAGAATGCTAAAACACCATCGTTTGAATTTCAGGAAGCAATAAAATGTATAGAAAGCTAAAATGAAATGGAAAATTATGGATCAGTCGAATATTCTTTAAGTATGTATCTGTGAACACCCTCTGGTTACAATGCCTTTGTTAAGTAAACAACATAGAGTGTGGAATGTTGGATACCTTTATTTTTCCACAAAATTCTTATTGATGAAATTAAAAATCTAATACTACTGAGTACAATTTTTTTTTTTTTTTTTTTTGGTAATACAGGTCTACTAGTGAGGAAAAAGGAATTTTTTCTGGGGGATAATGTTTCACTTAATTCAGGTTCAAAGTTAGTATTTTCTATCATCAAAGTTGTTTGCCATTATCATCTGTTATTGCTGATCATTAATGAACTTTTGTACATTTAATCTAATATTTGAAATTATCTTTTTATACAGATAGGTATTGCCAAATCTTAACATCAAATTCAGGAGGATAGAAAATTTTTTAGTATATTGATTGCTTAGAAGGTATTTATGGAATCTTACTAGATTTTTTCTTTTTAAAATTGATATGTAATATTTTATATATCTATGGGGTACATGCGTAGAATGTGCAGTGACCCAATCAGTGTTTCTGAGGTGTCTATCGCGTTGAGTGTTTGTCATTTCCGTGTGTTGGGAGCAATTCAATTCCTCTCTTCTAGCCACTTTGAAATATGTGATACATTGTTGTTAACCACAGTCCCTCTGCTGTCCAACCATGGAACTTAGACCTTTTATCTAACTGCAAGTTTGTACCCATTGATCAACCTCTCTTTAGACTCCCCTGCCACCCTCACACCCTTCCCAGCCTCTGGTAACCATCATTCTACTCACTGCCTTCATGAGACAAATTGTTTTAGCTCCAACACATGAGCAAAAACATGTGGTATCTGTCTCTGTGTCTGGCTTATTTCATTTCACTTAATGTGATGATTTCCAGTTCCATTCCCATTGCTGCAAATGACATGATTTCATTCTTTTTTATAGCTGAATAGTATTCCTACCACATATTTTTATCCATGTGGCCGTTAATGGATAAGCAGGTTGATTCCATGTCTTTGCTACTGTGGATAGTGCTGCAACAAACGTGCGAGCGCAGGTGTCCCTGTGACCTACCAATTTCTTTTCCTTTGGATAATCCCAGTAGCGGGACTGCCACATTGCACGGTATTTCTGGTTTTAGTTTTTTGAGAAATCTCAATACTGTGTTTCATGGTGGTTGTACTAATTTACATTCCCACCAACAATGTGTTAAGAGTTTCCTTTTATTTTCATCCTCACCAGCATCTGTTATTTTCTGCCTTTTTAGAAATAGCCATTCTAACTGCAATAAGGTGACATCTCGTAGTGGTTTTGATTTGCACTTCCCTGACGATTAGTGATGTTGAGCATTTTTTCATATGCCTGTTGGTCATTTTTATTTCTTCTTTTGAGAGTTATCTATTCATGTCCTTTGCTCACTTTTTAATATAATTATTATTTTTTTTTACTGTTATTTGAATTCCTTATACATTCTGGCTATTAGTCCCTTGTTGGATACATAGTTTGCAATTATTTTCTCCCATTCAACAGGTTGTGTCTTCAGTCTGCTGATTGTTTGCTTGCAGAAGCTTTTTAGTTTGACATAGACCCATTTGTCTATTTTTGTTTTCATTGTCTGTGCTTTGAGGTCTTAGCTACAAAGTCTGCCTAGACCAATGTTCTGGAGTGTTTTTCCTGTGTTTTCTTCTAGTAGTTTTATAGTTTCAGGTCTATCTATCTTGAGTTGATTTTGCACATGAAGAGAGATAAGGGACCAGTTTCATTCTTTTGCATATGGATGTCCAGTTTCCAACACCATTTATTGAAAAGGGTGCCCTTTCACCAGTGTATGTTCTTGGCACCTTTGTAGAAAATCAGTTGGCTGTAAATATGTGGATTTATTTTGGGGTTCTCTATTCTGTTGCATTGATCTATGTGTCAATTTTTACACCAGTATATGCTGCTTTGGTTACTACAGTCTTGTAGTATAAATTGAAGTTGAGTAATGTGATGCCTCCAACTTTGTTCTTTTTGCTCAAGATTGCTTTGGTTATTCTGGGTCTTTTTTTGGTTCCACATGAATTTTAGAGTTGTTTTTTTCTAATTCTGTAAAAAAATGACATTGGTATTTTGATAGGGATTGCAGTAAATCTGTGTATTGCTTTGGGCAATATGGTCATTTTGATGATATTAATTCTTCCAATCCATGAGCATGGGATGTCTTTCCATTTGTTTGGATCATCTTTAATTTCTTTTATTAGCATTTTGTAGTTTTTCTTGTAGAGATCTTTCTCCTCCTTGGTTAAATTTATACCTAAGTATTTTTTTTTTTTTTTTGGTGGCAATTGCAAGTGAGATTGCCTTCCTGATTTCTTTTTCAGCTGATTCATTATTGGTGTACAGATTTTTGTACATGATTTTGTATCCTGCACCTTTACTGAATTTTTCTACCAGCTCTAATAGTTTTTTGGGTGGAGTCTTTTGTTTTTTCTAAATATAAAATCATATCATCTATAATGAGGGATAATTTGACTTCCTCTTTTCCAATATGGATGCCTTTTATACCTTTCTCTTGCCTGATGCTCTGGCTGGGACTCCAGTGCTATGTTGAATAGCAGTGGTGACAGTGGGCACCCTTGGATGTGGGGCACTTAAAAGTGGAGGAGGGTCCTCACATCAAAGCTTACAGTAAAAATCAGAAGAAAAGCCACACAACAACAGATTGTATCACTTCACTCGGGGCAAGATGATGTACGATGACCTGTGCCACAGACACAGGCTGTTCACTGAATGTGCCAGGAAGCCCAGCACAGTCCGATGGAAATTTCCTCCCCAGGCGAGTTTTGCTGCAGACGATCGGTGTGAGGTTGGAAATAAAGGGAACTTGGTGCACAGCACACATCACACCACTGGAACATTCTCTCAAATTCCACCTCACTCTTTGCTGTTAGCAGAGTGAGGTGGAAACAACTGGCTGGATGTTTGGACTGGACTCACCGTTGCTTTCTGCACGTTAATCTGCGGGCACTAGCCTGACACCACTGGTGTTAGTGACACCACTAGTGTGCACATTTTAACAAGCCTAATAAACACCAGGGACAGCCCCACCTTAACAGGACTTTTCAGACTCAATGTTTGGAGGTATTTTTAAATATCTGTCCACTTATAACAAAGAGAAAAAAAAATTCTTTGTCCTGGTGTCCAGGACAAAGGCGATATGAGATGGTGCTCTCATTTGTAAGGAGACTTCCAGCGGAGCCGCTGGTGTTTATCTTCCGCGAACGACTAAATGCTCACAAACAATCCTGTCGGAGGGTCTGGTGGAACAGCAAGTACAAATAATACTCCTCGACACCAGATATATTTCACAGTGTCTCACTGACGAGGCAGATTTAAAAAAATAGAACCATGTTTTAAATATCTTTTAAGAGGACACAGTTTGTGCTGACAGAAAATCAAGTGCTACTTAATACAGGTTTTTAATCATCTTTTGATACTTTTAAATCCAAGCTAGCAATTCATTTGTTTAATGTAAAAATTGAAACTATGTGGTCATTTTTTAAAAAATTGAACACACTACATTTTTTTCCCCTACAACTAGACAACAGAAAAAAATGACTGATTTCGGAAGTCAGATGTACACCGAGGAGGGAAATTTGAAGAGAAGTCAGGGTCTAGCTCACTCAGGCCAGCCACATGTTAGCCGGAAAAACTCGGCTGATGCCTGTGTTTAGTACTGTTAGGATGCTTCTTCATTTGGGTTTCCTCAGAAGCGACTGATTCAAGGAACCAAGTGCAAGAATTTTCTTCCAGAGGCAATTGCAAGAAACGCTAACGAGTGAGTGGGAAAATTAGACAAGTAAAGGTAAGTGGCCAATAAAGGGTGTGTGTCCCAGTAGGTTAGCTCTAGGAACAGGCTGAATCCTCCTGGGGACTCCAGGACTGAGTGCAAAGGACGCAGTGATGGTGTAATCCCATGTGAGAGGGGAGGGGGCTGGTCAGTCACCACTCCCGCTCAGTTACTGCTGGTTGGGTTGCTGGGGGAAGAGGCAGGGCTGTTCATTTTTGATGCTTCCAGCCTGCACAGGGACATCAAAGTGGGCTCTGGTACCCACAGGAAGCCCTCAGGCAAAGAGATGCTGGCTGGAGTCCCTGTGCCTGAAGGGTTGTGGGTGGGGGGCCAGGGGCCAGGGGCCAGGGCACCTGTGGGATCAGCCCCACCTGTGCCCATTCCAACTCTGCAGTCTGCCTAGCTCAGAAAGTGGCCTTGGAGATTCTTTAATCTCCAGAAGTCTTAAAGGAAATAAGAGAAGCACAAATCCTTGGATTTCTATGTATGGGTAGGGCACTTTTTGACACCTTCAGTGGGCATGCCGTGCCAGTGGTGGGACTCAGGCTGGAGTCAGGAGGAAGCTCAGAGACTTCAGGCAGACGCTGAAAGACTTCTTGCCAGCACAGGTAAGGCTGGCAAGAACAAGCCCTGCACCGCCCTGCCGCGAGTGGGCAGAGAAGCAGTGGCGGAACTGTTTCCCCCGGAACTCAGGGTTACAGGAGGTAGAGAAAGTCCCACCACGCAAGGCCCAGGTCGCAGGCACTGCAGAGCACCAGGGACAGTCAGCAACAGCCAGTGAAGGATCCTGCCAGTGCACGGTTGCATTTCACCGGTTTCTATGCACCGACTGTGCATGGGAGACTCTAAATCAGAGGCACGAAGCGTGAATGGGGCAAGTAAAGAAGTGAGACCTGGGGAAAGAGTGTGGAGGGGTCAGTGTAGACAGTGTCCAACACAAACAGCCGAAGCGCAAGCCCTTTCTGTGCGGGCTGTATGTCTTTTTCAGACTTAAAGCACAGGCCACTAACAGGAGCCCAAGACACCTCAGTCTAGTCTCTGTGAGTGAATCACTCACAGGAGGACGCGCAGCAGAAACACTCAGCTGCATAAATGTTAGGGCCTCAGCCAAACGAAAGCCCAGTGCTGGGAGAGTGCTTGACGTGAAATATAAATCTGGATTTTTCTCACTAGCTATGCGGGGCTCCAGGCGTTCCCAAGCTATGAAAGTGTCCCGGCTTATTTAGGAGTCTGGCAGGCTCAGAGCTGGCACGGGGCATGCGCGCTGGCCCATCCTGTGAGATTCCACCTGTGCCACTCTGGATCCCGAAGAATCACAGCAGAGGCTAACTGTAAAGTGACAAACAAAAGTCTGGGCATTTAGAGCAATAGGAGAGTCAAGGCTGGACCAAGGGTTGATGTGGAAACATCCTAAGGGCTCCTTTCTCATCCTTTTGCAGAGCACGGCAGGGCTGACGACCTCAGGGCGCGGGACCAGGACACAGTGGGTCTTCCTTACCCAGGGCTAGAGGATCTTACAGTTGATTAATGTCACTTTTATTCCCCGGTAGAACATTTCTGTAGCTCAGGAGCTCTCATACGATCCAGGAATCCCATTTAACAGCAAACCAAGAATTTTTTTCAAAGATCAGGTAGTCTAGTTTCAGATTTGGAGATGCTTTCAATGTAAAATCTATCACATAATGTAATACATTATTATAACACAAATTATTCCATAAATAATTCCTCCCTCCCTTCATTTGTTTCAGGATTTTATTAAGTTCTTGATCTGGCCACTTGGTTTCCTGTTGTTTCTACTTGAGTCATCCCAGAACAAAATGCCCTGTTAGGTCAAAATTGCTGCGATTACAGCGCGTTGATACGATCTCCCCGCGAATCGGCACAAAGGCGCTGGGAGGGATCTGTGCCTGTGTGAGCGGCCGGCTCGGGAGCCTTTCTGCCGCTCGAGCTCCTCGCGGGCCGCGCTGCGCATCTCAGCAGAAGCATCTGATCATCCGTCCCCCGCTGCTCACTCTTTCCAACGCGTGGTGCATGACTAGTAAAGTCTTGATGGAGTTATTTATATTCTAATATTAATATCGCCAATCTTCTGTTTCACAAGGTGGAAGCCCCAGTTGCCTATTAGAGAAGTGACATCTCCCCTTTCCGGTCTTTGTCCTGCTAGCCTAATAAGAGAGAGCGGCGTATTAATACTACACAGAACAGAGGCTGGGCGAGGTGGAACACTGTCCCTGCAGTCTCGCACAACTCAGTAGGGCCTGGGTGACCTTGGGAAAGTGGCTCCGTGCTGCACACCAGGCTCGTGCTGGTGAAACAGGCCAGCGCGCCGGGACCACCTGTCCGAGAACATCCAGCGGCGCGGAGACGGCAGGACATTCAAATACGTAGGCAAGGGCAGAACCTGGTTCACGGAGGGATGAACACAGACACGGGAGACTGCAGGTCGCCCGCATCAGTGCTCAAATCTGGAGGGAAAGGGCTGGAATTCCACCAACCGGCATTGAAGGGTCCAAAATGGTCAGGTCTGCGCGGCTGACAATCTGCAAAGGTTCAGGGGTTGGGAAGCTGGAGCAGGTAACAAGGGAAGGGAAAGCAGAGAGGTGGCAGGAATGTGGCCCCAGGCAGGGCTGGGACTTCAGAGCACCCAGGTTGGAGTCGGAGGAATAGAGGCAACCGCGGCATTATCAGCACCGTGAAGCTAAGGGCCCTGCCCCGCGGCCCTGCGGGCTCAGCCTCGCAGCGCCTAAGTACCAGTCCGAGGCTTCAGCCACGAAGGTCTGGAATGCGGTGGGAATCCGGGACATACTGCGATCTTCTTCTTTAGGTTTTCCTCTCTGCGAAATGAATGACTTGGACCAGATTCCTAAGAGTCACTCAGAGCCTAAGATTAATTATTCTAATGGTCCTTTGATGCCCTCCATGAAATGCTCAGGCAGGCTGAACGATATTTTGAAAAAATCTCAGTCATCCACAGCTTTCCTATTTCAGTTTTATCAGAACCAACAGCAGTTATGGGGTTACGCTATTTATTTAAAAGGCACTGTAAATATTGAATCTTTCGCTTAGTTTTAGTAAAAACAGAAACTCTACAGCCATTTGCCAGAACACTAGTGGTAATAACCAGTTCCGAGCATTTCCCATGCTTCCACTGCACGTCAGCAGCACATGCAAGCTCAAGGGTATTTTTAATCAAAAAATGACCTGAGAATTCTTTTCACTAACCAATTACTGTGGCTCACAATTTACACATATGAAACATAAAAGAAACAAAACAGTTATTCCAGACATTCAGGATTCACACTTTCTTTGTATCTGCCCAAAGAAAACAGTGAAGAGGCTGAGCACTTGTGCAGGCTGGTGATTAAGGACGCAGGGACGGAGCCTTGCCCCCAGATATCTGTCTTCTCAAACACTTACAAGGAGATGCTTCCAGAGCTGAGGACTATATTTCTAGGAACCTGGCCTGCGTGCCGCAGGGTTATGGAGAGAAAGAACACTGAATCAGCTCCGCTCTAAACAATGTCACTAACTGGGCAAGTTCCACAAATCCCTCCCCTTTCCAGGGTTGTGCCTCATTTGCTAACGAGGGGATTTAAGGCCAGCTCAAATGTTATGATCCTGAGACATCAGATAACAGCAACACTTCCTTGATAAACATTTACTGCCTCCCTCCTACAGGTCAGATTTCGTGTTAAGGACTGGGAATACCTGTCCCGGCAGGACACTGCTAACCACCAAGCAGAATGAAGACAGGAAATGGCAGCACGTGGTGCCGTGGGGACAGAGGAAAGGTCGCCTGGTAGAACAGAAGAAGCCAGCTAGAGACTGGCATGGTCATCGGCACACGTGGCTTCGTGGCCCTAGAACAGTGTGGTGTGGACTGTGGTGTAGACTTCGAGCTCTGGACCCGCCCTCGGCAAGCACTGCAGCGACTCTGAGTGCTCTTCTCTGAATCTGAATGACAAGACCAACGTTACTTTCCTTGCAGGGCTGGTGTGAGGATTAAAATGAGAGGATGCAAGAAAAACTACTAGCAAATTCCTAGCATAACTATGGTGGCTATATCCATTTTTACTAATGTCCAAGTTACTCAAAGCTGAGAAGACAAATCTGGCCATTCTGCCTCAGCGTGGCCATGCTTAGCCTTGCTGGCAGAAGTGCTGATCTTTAGCCTGCAAAGCCCCAGCCCTGCCTGGCCCACGGCTGTCAGACACGGTCATGGACACAAGGGACAGCATCAAATAGCCCAGCGACAACCAGAGCATGAGAGTTCTCCTGGCTGCTGGAAATCTGTCACGCAGGGCCCGGGGCAGACAGACTTACCCTAGAGCCGTAGCGGCCCCTGTGACAGGGGCCACACAGTCCTGAGTGAAACAAAGGCCCCTTCTTCCTCCACAGAAATAACAGTCTCCTCCGGCCCCACTGGAGCAGCACCCTTTCTGTGATTGGCGGCCTTTGCCCCTGACTCCTACAGGCACGTGAAGCTTGTAAGAAACACCAATTCCCTGGACCCTCAGCACCGGCCGAAATGTCTCCACCTCCGAGCAGTGGCTGGGCCTGCCACCCGGGGCCTGCTGTCTTTTCCCGCTCACACACCTACCTCCCGTGAGTTCCTCTTTTGGTGAACTGCAAAGGTCTGTGTTTACGTCTGCTGTGGACTGACTTATGTCCTCCCAAAACTCATGTTGAAGTCCCAACCCCCAATATCACTACATTTGGAGACAGGATCTTTAGGAGATGATTAAGGTCAAGTGAGTCACAAGGGAAGAATAAATATTTGGCTGAGTGCTTAGCTGTGACTAGATTTCAAAGTGTTCATAGATTCTTCTCAGATCTCAATATACACTCTCTTCCTGCCTGGGACTAAAGGAGTCTTTCTTACCAGGAAAACTAGCATAGTTCACATATTTGCTAAAGAAGCAAAGCAGTGAGAGCTGGCCGAGTCAGTAAGTCAGCTAGTCAGTCAACAAACACTATGCATCCCCGGGAGCAGCACCAACCCAGCCACCAAGGATGTGGCCGTAAAGACAATGGACAAAGTTCACACGCCAAGGAGCTTAAAGTCTGGTGGAGAATCCCAGCTTTTTTTCACATGCTGAAAAAAAATGAGTTAACTTCAGATACTGCTGAGCACTATGAACCCGTGGGAACACAGTCACGTGGAAGAGAGGGAGCAGGGGCCGCTTTATCCAGAGTGCTGAGAAGGGTCTCTCTGAGAGGGGACGTCCAACTTACAACCTGGATAACGGGACGGTGGGAGAATTCCAAAGAGAATTCCAGGAAGTAGGACCAGCAAACCCCAAGGCTCTGAGAAGGGAACAAGCCTGCTGTGTGGAAAGGAAATGGTTAACGAGGATTACAAAGAGAGGAGGGAGGGAGCGGGGGCCTCACGGGCCCTGATGGCAAGTGTGGGCTTCGCTCTAGTCGCAGGGGCAGCCACGGAGACATTCTAGCACAGCTGTGTAATAAGCTCACTTATGCTTTAGCAATATGACGCTGCCTGTCCTGCACACAGGAGGAATGCTTCGGGAGCCATGACCGTGGTCCAGGCCAGGGTTGAAGTGGCTTAGACGAGGCTGGCTTTGGGAGAGGCGGTAAAAATGGCCAGATTATGGGTGTGTTTTGGAGTAGAGAAAACTGGATTTAAGGAAGGATGAGAGAGAAAAAGAGGAATCAGTGATGACTGACCAAGGCTTCTGGCACGAGGAGCTGCCACGATGTGGAGGCAGGGCCGGGGAGGGCCAGGAAAGATCGTTGTTCTGCTTGAGAAGAGCCAAGGCTGGGATATGCGGCAGACACCACGCACAGATGAAGAAGCGGGTGGATGCATCAGTCCAGCATTTAGGGGCGAGGTCAGAGCTAGAGGAGTCATCTGTCGTCCACACAGAGACAGTGTGCATGGAGGCGGGGTGGACACACGAGAGAAGTCCCTGCGGCACGCGGGTCTCTAGAGCCGAGCTGGAAGGAGGCAGCCAGCGGGAGGGTGCGCACTCAACGGGGCGCACAGCCAGGCGGGGAAAGCAGGTAAGTGTGGTGTCTCAGAACCAGCAGGAAATGAAAGTGTGTCTAGTCCTGTGAGATGAGGATTTGGACAAAATAGGAATTCGTGTAGCCACTTTCTAGAGTAACAGCATTAGAGGAGATTTTAGGCCTCATCCCCAAAGGAGGAAACGAAAGAAAGACAATTCCCCAAAGACAAACAACTCTTCTGTATAGAGGGCCAAGACCAGACCCCTGGCTGCCAACCACCAGCCCGCACACTTGGCCCGTCCACCGCCCCGTGCCACGAGTGGCAACGTGCAGGATGTCTGGGGACTTGGCAAGGCTGGCTGTTCAAGGATCTAGTTGTGATTTATCTGTAGCCAGCGTCTTGTCTGACAAAACAGACCAGATCCTTACCCTGCCAGTGTGAAGTCAGGCCTCTGCGTCCACAGGAGGATGCCTGCGGGTCTTTCCACCGCAACCGCGAGACGTTGATGGACAGAAACCAATTAGGATTGGGCTGGGGAGATGAAGGGAAGTGCGCGCCAGGCGGGGTGGGCTGCAGACAGCCGGTTACAACTGCAGCTCTCCACACAGGAGGAGCCAGAATGAGGGGCTGTGGGAGTACACATCTGATGCACCAAAGGTCCAAACCAGAATTCAGATGTACAACTGCGCAAAGCTCCTCCTAATAACCCCACTCTGAGTGCCTGCCCCCCGACAGGCCTCCCCAGTAACTCTGTTTGTAAAACTACACGGTCATCATCTGCCTTTGCACCTGTCCTCCCCCCGAACTGAGCCTGGTCTAGCAGACGTTGAACAAATGATGACTGAACCAATCAATCTTCAAACCGACTAATGGGTTAAGAGATTTGAAAGTTGGTTTGTCTTGAAAATTGGAGATCTGTATTCATGTTAAGAATATTGCTGTGGAATATTCTATAGAAGCTGAGATTTTCAAGGGCATTAAGCACACTAAGAATGTACCATCACGTTATATAACTAGAACATTTTAAACCCAGATATATCTGCAGCATAGCCAGACATTAGAATCTAATGCTTACATAAACAAAACAAGTGGATGTATACACACACACAAACTTATCTGTAAATGTGTGTATACATACATGTATTTGTACATATGTGTACACATGCATACATAATATTCATTTTACTGTCTTCATGGATCAGGAAAATATATACACTCCTAAAATAAATATTCAAGAGTATTTATGAATGATACTATACTTCAAAATTATTTGAATTATAATTTTTCTACCTTTTAGAAATTTTCAGCAATGCATAAGCAGGGAATATAATTAAAACATTTTATGCCTGTGAGGTTAAAATACTTTCTAGATGATTTTTCATGTTTGAATTATTTCAAGTTGCTTATTGAGACTTTAAATCCAATGAGAGAAGTGTCTTTTAAAAATATATGTATATATATGGCAGTAAGCACCCCACTGCCCATGTCCAACAAACAGGCATGTTAATGAGGCTCTGCAACTGACACGGCTCTGTCTCTCAGAGAACCCTGGAGAGGACAGGGAGGGAGGAACGGTAAGTCCGCAGATGTGGAGGCTGCAGCAGGAGGGGTTTACTGCTCGGAGGTCTCGATTTTGTCTCTGACTTGGAAGCAGAGGCCACCTGCGGGGAGAGAACGCAGTGGAGGTTTGGAACAGACTTCAAATAAGCTCTGAAAGGTCTGTCTCTAGGGAAGAAGAACAAATGTTATACAGAGATGCCCAGGAGGGCCGAGGGCTGAGCTAAAAGCCAAAGAAGGATTTTGCTGTTAGAACTGAGCGGGATTCTCTCCACCGCCTCTCAGCGTCTTGATCACGGGAACAGATGAGAAGACCACGCAGTGCCTCTGGGTTCCACTCCGGAGGGCAGGGACCCCAGGGCACCAGTACAGGGGATGTACTGAAGACAGAGAGACATGATGCTGCTTGGGCTGAGTGAGAAATGAAATATGAAGACAGGAAAGGCTGATAAGACAGGAACATATGGATCAAAGGACTGAAGGCCATTAACACTGAACAATAACATTTTTGGAAGACTTACTATGCACCAAGCATTGTGCCAAGCATTTAATGTACATGATTTCATTTATTCTTCATAGTAGCCTTATGAAGTATATGCTAAGATTATTTCTATTCCAGGCTCAGAGAGGCTAGACAAAGTATCCAAGCTCATACGCTAATAAGGGTGGGACAGGAAGCCTCAGCCTCCACCCTCTCTGGTACAGCACTGCGTGGAGGACAGCCAACGTGGAATGAAGAAGCCACTGTGAGTTTAGAAAGCCGTGGTCCAGGCATGAGATTCTGGGTGGAAAGGAGGAAAGGCAGATAGCTGGGACAGGGGACAAGACGGTCCAGAGGTTGGTAGCTGAATGGCACTGACCTCAAAGGACACGATGGCTAATTTGGAGCAGAGAGGTGGAAATTTTGACATGACATACAGTAGAAGGACGTCAACATTTCTTTTGGATCCCTTGAAGCTTAGAGTGAATGAAAATAAGGAGTAGCCACTAAAAAAATGCCAACATGAATCCATATGGAATCACTTCCGCTTATAATGTAAATACATAGATATAAAGACACCATACAACGGAAATAAAGACTGTGTCTCTGTGAAGGATCTCGTGTCGATGCATTATGATGTGTACTTGGGAGGGTGTTACCCTCAGTCTTCCTTTGCAATCTAAATTCTCTCCGCCTCCTCTCAGAAAACTTATTTTCAACACCTGCTTAGTAATGTTACTTGTGTTGGTTCCTCCATCTGGAATGTCCAACCCTCAACTGTATTTATCCAAATTCTCTCTTGTTTGGACAAAACTCACATTCTATGCAATGTTTTCCTGCCTTCTTCAAACTGAAGTTCATGTTCCCTGTTATAAAAAAGACATAGCACCTCTATTTGTACTTCAAAATGCCTCTCCTGCCTTTCATAGGTGTGTCCAGTGTTAGAAAACAATAACTAATCTTCACTGAAAATGTATTTCCTACCAAGCTTAGAATTGGTGCCTGCAAGTGGATTATCTTCTCTAAACGTCATACATGCCCCGTGTGGAAGATAATTGCCATCAGCTCCCTTTCATAGATGAGGAAACTGAGGGTCCGAGAGGTAATGTTATTTGCTTAAATTCACACAAGCAAACAGTGGAGAACCCAGAATTCAAACACAGACATTATGATGCCCACTACTGGTCTTGTGCTCAACCCCTGCACTGTATTCATGCCACATTTACAGATTTACCTCTGTGAGTCTTATGTGCATTCTACACAGTAAGTACAGGTTAAGATTTGAGTCTAATTTATCTTTGTATTTTCTTGAGTGGCTAAGACAGTGCAAACAACCTGAACGAGGGGGGTAAATGAATCTGGATCACGATGATCAATAAAGGAAAACCTTGTTTCTAAGTGTATAAATCACGGTGACGGGGGTAAGGCATAATAGGCTTAGAAGTGTGAAATATTTGGCGGAGGCAGAGTGGAGGCAGAGCGGGAACACAAGTGGTATAGTGTCAAATGCACGCTAATGAAAAGAAACGCCAGCCGCACCAGCACCACGAGAGCGTCGCTAAACCCGGCCTCCGCTGATGCACATGTGTGTGAACGTATTCGCGCGTATGCTCATGAAGTCATTTTCTTATCCTGAAGACTTTGGTTTTTCTTATATTATTTTCTTAATACCACACCAATACACACCCTGTAAATGGCATATATTTTTTCCAAAAATAAGTAATGTTAAACAAGGAAATGTGCATTGATCTATAATTTGTGCTACATGAAAGCCTTTGTTTTTGTAAGTGTGTGGTGGTACTGACAGCCTAGTGGCAAGGACAGGGATGGGACGCTCTTTCACAGTAACTTTTTTTAAAAAATGCCTTGAATATACGAGTATGTGCAGGTATTTACACACCAAAAAAATAAACGTAACTGTATGTCTGGGCTGCAGTCTCAAGGCTGCATGGCACAGCCACTCCGCGCGTCTGGGCCGCACAGCAAGAACCAAATGGGCGCCACATTGTAATTTTAACTTTTCTAGAAGCCACAGTAAAAAAAATAAATAAATAAAACAAAACTGGTGAAATTAATTTTAGTAATACATTTTATTTCACCTAACATATCCAAAATACTATCATTGCAACATATAGTGATATAAAAATATTAATGAGAAATGCATGTCATTTTATTCATGTAAGCTGGTGCAATTTGGTGTATATTTTACACTTACAGTTTCTCTTTTTGCAGACTGACCACATTTCAAGTGCTTAGCAGCCATGCGTGGTGAGTGATTATATTAGACAGCTCTGTGATGGAGCATTAGAGTTGGAAAGGCGCCTCGATGCCATCATTTTACAGACTAGACACTAAGGCTCAGAGAGGCTAAGTGACTTGCTTAATCCTACTCAGGTCTAATGCAAGGTGGGTGCAGTTTCCTGTTCTGGCCTGTTCCCCTCACTGTTCCACATTTGAATGGGGTGTAAGGAGACAGGCTGGCACGACGTGCAGTTCCAGTCTGCTACACCTGCTGACACAGAAGCAACGTAATGGCACCATGCAGTCCAAATTCTCATCTCACAAATGAGGAAACTGAGAAAAAGAAATGGAGTTAGGCATTTAGAGAGAGTTCATGCTCTAAGCTACTGGGTGGGAAACCTGAAGCTCTCTCCGGAGATCTACCTTTAGAAGGCTCCTGAAACTAAGCCTGAGCTGGCATCCTACCCCTGAGATTACAGCAATCAATTTTTCAGTTCAAGATGAATTCTTCATCTTCAAATACTCACACTAAAACTCCCAAGTCAATATTGCCCTGCATACATTGTGTGCCTATGCATAAGAGTTAAGTTATTCCTTTATCTGGAACTAGGTTTCTGCTAACATATAGGGTTTTTTTTCCCAAGTCAAACAACCACAGGAAGCCTTTCTTGCCAAGTCCCAACCGCTTAAGTAGAGCCAAGTTCCTGTGATTCTATTTATAGGGCTGTCTAGTAGTTGAACAGACTGGGCTGCGAATTCCTGGGGTGAAGTATTTCTTGCCTGATGTCTAGAATACCAGCCTTATACCATTTGTTTTTAGATGCAAGGATTTCCATAAAAAACAAAGCCAGACATATGGAACTTTTTCAGAAATGAGGGAGAGGAAAAATGTTTTTTAAAAAGGGAAATCATCCTAATAAAATGGTTTTATAGATTTTTTGAAAGCCATGCTATTTTCTCTGATGTTAATCACCAATCAATAATGTGCAAATAATACAATCACAAAAATAAGAAAATAATAAAAGAGAGAACAATACATCATTGTAATGGGATAAATAATGACTCCCAAAAGATATGTCCACCTAGAACCTCAGAATGTGACCAGATGTAAATAGAACCTTTGTAAATGTAATTAAATTCAAGATATCAAGGCGATGTCATCCACGAGATTGGATTAGGGAGGGCCCTAAACCCAATGACAATTGTCCCTATAAGGGACAGAAAAGAAGGAAACAGAGACAAAGAGAAAACCAGCATATGAATATGAGGCCCAGATTGGAGTTTTGTAGCTATAAACCAAGGAACACCAGAAACCACAAGAAACAAAGAGGGGTTATTCCCTATAGCTACAGACGGAGCATGGCCTTACCAACACCTTGATTTCTGAACTGTGGTCTCAGAAACTGTAAAAGAATACATTTATATTGTTTTAAGCCACGCAATGGTAGTATTTTGTTATGGCAACCCTGGGAAACCAATGCAGTTACATGCAGCCTCACCACTGTAGCCCACGGACTGTGTGCCTCCTTGCCGTGTGTCTTGCCTGCACTGGCATCTGGCATGGTAGTGCTGTGGCCAAGACTGCACTTCGATTTCAGTTAAAGGGGAGGGAAGCTATTACTTCCAGAGATTGTGCAGTGAGTAGGACACAGCATGGACCTGCTGTTGTGGCTTTTCCTTTTGTCCTGCGTGTGGTCTCCATCCTCTTTGTCCCAAGAACCTCCCATGGCTGAGAGCATGGGGTTGAAATGAGGTGAAGTTTACAATTTATTACAGAAGAAATGCAAAAAAAAAAAAAAACCAAATTAAAATTAACCTTTTGACATTTCAAGACATGATTGTGCAGTAACACAATGGCCATGGGAGCTTAAAATTCCATTATTTTTCCTATCATTAACCCTCAGTTCACCACGGAAATCTATATTTTTGAGTTTATCAAAAACCAAGCATGAGCAACTGAACCCACAGTGTTCTCTTAGAGATAGAAATGCCCTCTGTCCCTGACAGCACAGCTTTTGCCAATGAAATGTGCTTTGTGCCGTCGAAGAGAGGGTCTGCTGCAGGGGAAATAAACATTCAACCACTGGGACCCTGGAGGGAGGGGTGTGGAGAGAAAGGGGTGGCCAGAATATGGGGGGTATTTGAGCTGAAGTGTAGTGAGGATGACACTCCCAACACACAGGGGCCTCCCCCACTCCACGACCGTCTCACGAGCGACCCCGTATCCACCTGGAGTGTGGCGGCACGACCGGCTCGCAGCACTGCGTGAGCAAGCTAAGGGGCTGTGAGGTTCAGCTTTTCCAAGCTTCCCTTGCATCCTTCATAGTATAGAGAGGGCCCAGAAACATCCGTGAGCCTGGCTGGGTGCTTGCCAGAGAGGGCTGGCTAAGTGGGGTGAGACGATTGTGTAGGAATCACTTCAGGACAGCTTCGCCAGGCAGGGGTAACTAGTCGCCACAGTCACAGGACGGGAGCTGAGGTGAGGCCAGGTAAGCCAGGAGCACCACAAGGCTCTCTCCACGTTCAGGAAGCAGCAGGCCATGAAGTGCCCCAGCTGTGGCCACAAACACCACCAGGGAAATAGCAACCAGGTGGCAGAGTGACATCACCTCGAAGTCAGCATTGATGAAGGCCACTGAGCCCAATGGCCTTCTCCCTTGACCATGAAGTTGCACAGGCCATGACTGTCCGTGCCCACTCAGGTGCATCCTTGGAGTGGTTGGGAAGGTAGAAATGACAGAGAAGCAAAAAGGGCAAAGATGTTATCTTTATTAAAAAAGTTGTGGGCAGGGGCGAAAGAACAGATATGAGCAAGTATGCGATAAATGGAGCTTTGTCTATCATCTAAAGGAATTGTTTAAATGTCAGATACAACTAAGCTTCAGCCACCATTGGAATGAATAAAGTTAATTTCTTTTTGGTCCACCAGCAGGTAGAGGTTCATGGCAGAGATCCTACAGGTCTAGACCAACAAAGACGCATCACTCCTCTATGCATCTAAGCACAGTGGGAAAGAGTGCATGGCCCTCGTTACCCCAGGCTGTCCCCCTAAAAATAGGTACAGAGAAATACTTTCTATTTTCTTTCACCTCCATTTTTCACAGTCCAGAATACTCCTTATAACACCAGTGCTGGAGAAATATTATTTCCTCATCCTTAAGTTCACTCAGCAATGCAAAAGTCAGCCGAGGCAATCAGGTTACCCATCCAGCAGTTACTCTATAGTCACTAAGAGGCCCCGGAGGCCCTAATTCTGTATGCAAGGGGCTGGGCAGGGAATGCACACCATTTGCAGGTGAAGGTTTGCTTTCGTGGGGAATCGTTTAGCATGGTGATCTTAAGGCCAATTACTTTCTTTGCATTGATGATACCTTCTGCTCACTTCAAAAAAAAAACAATCAAACGTCAATAATCTCACAAAATTCACTTGAGTATAAAAGCTCCTAAGGAATGGAGCCATCCCCACAGTTACAGAAAAGAAAAGGACACCGATGCTTGATTTATTTTGCAATCAGCCTGCTGCAAACTCTGAGGAGCCTGTCACCCACATCCCGTCAGCACCCTGCACGTCATCCGTGGTATGCTAATTTGTGCATGTTTATGGAGGCTTTGTAGTGACATCGCTCTACTCCAGGCATGTATCCCTATTCCATCTCCCCACTTAATGGTGGGGAGATGGAATAGGGATACATGCCTGGAGTTCCTTGAGATCTTCTCAAGGAACAGGCAGCAATGTCCCAGAGGCTCACGAGGCACGAGCCAGCTGCTAGCACAGATAACTGCATTTTAAAAATCTGGTGAACAACAGATAGTATTCCCTGATTTCCTCTCCCAAATCTGTACACAGCAATTCCATTTGTGTTAGTTCTGAGAGGCCCATGTAGCCAAGGCATCCACAAATAAAAAATGGCTCGGGGAACGATTTTCAATAAACCTTAGTCATTGCTTCGACCAGGGACACAAACACAAGTGGTGAGGATGAGGAGGGAAAACCTTGTCACTGCTTCCTTTCTTCTTACTCTCTGCCCCTCTTCTTTCTCCAACAGTCCTCTGCTGCCCCTTGAGAGCAGCCCGCGTGCTCTCCGTGACTTGTTTCTTGGTGAAGAATACCCCGACCTCCCCACAAACAGATGCAAGCGATCGGAGCCCCCTTCCCTGGCACTGCAGCTACACCAAATATTTATCTAAAGTAATTCCCACCAGGAGGGTGGTGCAGTGTCCCAGACAGAGCGTCAGACTGAAATCTGGAAGTCCTGGGTTGGAATCCCTGCCCCGTGATTTACTAATGTAATTATGTGGCCTTGAAATGTCACACTGCATCTTCAATGACCTTGCCTTTGACTTTGGCGTCACTGGTCAAAAAATGGCTCCTAAAAAATATTTGCTGTTTCAGGGTAAATGACTGGTAGACAAAACCTCTGTGGAGGTGCTCTGAGAGGACAGCTTTTTAAAGCCAAACAGTAGTCTAATTAGTAAAAGTTGGAGAGGCAGGAAGATTTTTGAGTTCTGGAACATTTGGAGGGGCCCCATTACCGCCTAGCAGAAAAAGCGTCAGTGGCTCCGGCCCATTTCTGAAGGTCACAGACGTCTGAGTGAGTTTGCTGTGTGGCTGTTGCAGGGTGTGCCGTGCAGAACTGTGAGCAAGTCTCGCAATCAAAATTTAGGAAATTTCCAAAAAGCCTGCAAGGGTTCAGACGTGCCTCTCAATATTTAATTGCTTTTTAATTTAGCAGACATGAGAAAATCTCCTAGTAGAAATTTAAGAGCTTGTAAGCACAGTTATACACACACACACACACCCCCACAATTTGTGTTTATTCTCCTTGAGAAACAATCTTGCACTCACAGAACTAATCACAAATGAAAAACTGACTCCCCCGAGCAGTGGCAGTTGAGCTATGGTTCACAAAAGCTTTCAGTTTGGGAAAAAACCAGTGTCTCGGACATAAAGCCAGAGGGTTGCCTCAAGTCCTGCATATATCCATCACGTTTTCAGCCAGTGCTCAATTTATTCTGACAAACACAGTCAAAATTGCCTTATAATGGGGTTTTTTGGTGTTCAGAAGGTCAGCTTTAAATGCCTTCACATTTCTTCAGCTGCTTTCTATTATTCTTTCAGGAAAACAAACAACAAGTTAGAAAAGGAGGATGATTTTCTGTGGCTGCTGAAGCTTTGGGGGCTATCACAGGAGAAAAATAAGGGCACGATCACAGGCGACAGAGGCTAGAGGAGCTCGTAATTAAATAGTGCAGCTCTGAGTCCCGACAAGAGCCGCTGACGATGGATCCACCGCAGGGAAGGGTTTGTCTCAGATAATCACGAAGCAATCTAACAGGAGCATGCAGGCCACCGAGGAAGCTGTTATGACGGATTGAGGCCCCAGGATCAATTTTAATTCCGCTAAATTCTAAGATGCAATTGCCAAGTTTTTAAATGAAAACTTTTCATCTTTTTAACAAACACCTCCCTCCAGAGGGAGTCACAGTACCTTCTGATCTAAGAGCTGCCAAATGCAGAACTAGGTATCCTTAAAAAGTGATTGCTTCTCTAGCTGGGACTTGTATGTATAGTTCCTGAAAAAACAATCACCTTCAAAAGTTTCAAAACGAGGAAGAGACTTTGAGTTTTAAATATAAAATATAATGAAATAGATTAAAAAATAAAAAACTCTGCAATTCCCCTTCCCACACGAGTACACAGAACTCCTGAAATGTCTTCTCTGTCTTGAAACTACATTTCTCAGCCAAATTGCCAGCGTTAGAGAAGGGCTTGGAGGGAGTGCCACAGAAACAGAAACAAATGACCACCTAGATGGGGAATTCAGCCCATACTCATATAAGGATGGGGCCAAATTGTCTCCTGAGTAATGTTTTCCAAGACCACTAAACAGGGGGTCCAAACAGGACCACTACAGTAGGATGCTAACACTCACTGACCAGGAACCTGGCCACACAGGAACCAGACACATCTGCATCTCACCACTGATCTGACCCTGACTTTTCCCTCATTATAATCTCATTTTAATGCTAAAAATCACACCCAGGAGTGGAAACTTAATGTGCTAATGAGACATGCAACACATGAAAGAATTATGCGATAGAATTACATAGGTGCAAAAAAAATCTCCACCTCTACACGCTTATACGTGGCCCTTTTCTCACCTATGAAACTCTCCCGAACTCCCCTCGGGAAGCCCACTGAGGGGTTTTCATCTGGGCAGCCTCCCTTGTGTTCCAACATAAGTTTTGCCTGCGACTCTCATTTGGCCTCTTGTTAATTTCTACTACAGAGCAAGCCCAGGCACTTGTCCACAGCAGTCCGTGTGGGCCAGGGTAAGGGCAGGCACCCCGGCGGCTCTGAGTCCCTACTCTTGCACAGGAAGCTCAAGCCTACCTAGGGGTCCAGGCTTTGGAACTACCACCATCTCAGCCCTGGGTTTACTAACAACCCTCCATAGGGGAACAATGGAAGGACAAAATCCCATTTTTCTTGGGATCAGCCAAGGTAAAGATGGATTTTTCCCAAATAACCTCTTGTACAAAAAATAAAGGGGACAGAAGGGAAAGTGGGTGACAGAAGGCAAGAAAAAACACTCATATACACACACGCGCACAATGAATCTACACGGAACCCGTATCTGAATTCCTGCCTGTCTGGTTCTAACCCTCATAGCTTTGACAGTGGGTGCACGTTTCAAGCTGAAGTCCCTTTGTTTTGCACGCATGCGCACACGCACACACACACATTCTCTCTATATACTGCTGTACATTATTACATAACAGAAAGATCTAGGAGAGAACACAGAGTGAAAAGACGGTTTTTAAAAAGGGAAAAATAACTGAACACAAATATTCCCCTTCCTGTGTCCTCTCTCTTGCCCTCGTACGTTAGTGTGGATGGATAACTTTGCAGAGGACGTGAAGCCTGGGGGACGGCACAGGAGAACCCACATGTGCACGTATTAGTGACACTTGAAAAGACGCTCACCAAGGGCTCCCACAAAGACTCCACCTTGACCGCACAGAAGCAGCCTTGTTATTCCACATGTGGCCTCTCTTTGTATGGTTCTCATCACAAATATAGAACCATCAGTGCCTGCTAAAAGCAACTAACAAAAAACATTTTTTTTTATATCTAGGTTTGGTTTGCCAAGTAATTTTAAAGATATATCAGAAGCTTGTCTTGATAGTTCCAGGAAGTTCTTGTTTGGAAGAAAAAGGAGTATTTTTTGTCAATTTAGTTCACTTTAAAATACAAATGGATAGCATATACTACAGCAACTATGAGAAAACAGAATATATATGACTTGCTTGAGATTCATAGACTTTACAAGTCAGACTTTTTCGATAGTTAAAAGAATGACTAATGTAAGTGAAAGGATGGCATTACTAATAAACTGTCTAAGGAGAAAAATAAACTATCCAACAGAAAGAAAAAAAGAGAAAAAAAATCACAGCCCTTTGTTTGATTAACTATGTGGGGCTTAACTCATTGTCTTTAAGATATCCCCCTGTGGCTTCTCTAAGAGTTTGTTTTCACAGCACTTGAGAATAACTGAGAAGCCTGACCCTTCCCCATATCTGCCAGAACCACATTCCAAGGACCCAGACAAAGCCAGACTCACAGAGAAGAGGAAAAAAGAGAAAAACAGACATAGCTTCTTCACAGCTGCCTTTTTACCCATCAGCTGCAACAATCACTTTTTTATTTCTCTTTATCTCTATGAAGCCTCCAAGCCCCTTATCTTTGGGGACAGCACTTCTTCCTTTCTTTCACATGCTGAGCCCTTTCCTCCCTCTTTCTCTCTCAGAAAGTAAAATAAGCTCTTTACTTCTTTCTATCCTAATCTTTGTGTTGAGAATTCTTTCCCATCATGTGCTACCAGTTCCCATCCTAACAGCTCAATCACAATAAGAATTATTGTGTGAATGTGTTAAATATTTCCAATATCTTTAAAGATGTGTGTCAAGGTAGCAGATAAAATAATCTATCTGAGGAGAAAATTGTAGCAAAGGTTGGCAAGGGACAAAATTAGCATTGAAAACTCTTCAAAAGAAAGAGAAGATAGTTGAGGTTTGGTGTCACAATATAATGAAAAAGAAGTCAAACTTTCTGTAAAAAAAATTTACATTTATTTTGGCTAAGTGAATTCTAAACTCATGTTAGAGAAATAGGAATGGGGTAAAAGCTCAGAAATTTTCACATACTTTAAACATTTCAATAATTTTTGCAGAAATGAATTATTTTAAAGCCCAGGATTTGGGTCACCTTATTCTTTTTTATTGTTTAAGACACTGCTCAAGTAGGATTGGCAGACAAAACACGATAAGCATTTAACATACACAACTTGATGCACCAAGAGAAAAACATGCACCTGTGAAACCATCACCACAATCTATGCCGTATCCTTGCCTCCAACAGTTTCCTCTGCGCTCTTGGCTTATTATTATTCTTTTTATTGTGATAAAAACACAAAGTAAGATCTACCCTCGTAGCAAATTTTGAAGTATACAATACAGTATTGTTAACTATAAGCACTCAGCTATACAGTAATCTCTAGGACTTATTAATCAAGGGTACAAAGTTTTAGTATACTTCTAAAGTATTTTATAAATTTTGAGATCCTAGACAGGGAGAGCTGATATTACAAAAGTGAAGTGAACCTATTTTCTCCTCCTAAGATGGCTTTATACTCTTTGGTTGAAATTTAAACTCATAAAGATATTGTGACCCTGAGGAAGTAGATGAGACAGTAAGGTTGCCAAATTTAGCAAATAAAAATACAGGGTGGTTGATTAAGTATGAATTTTGGATAAACAACAAATGATTTTTTAGTATAAGTATGTCCCAAATATTAGATTTTTATTAAATACTCAAGCTAAACTTTATTTGTTATTTATTCAAAATTCAAATTTAATTGGTAATTCCATATTTTATCTGACAAATTTACAGGCCATAAAAAAATTCATACTTGCACCAAATGGCTCACTGTTCTAGTGGGCGCACATTAAATAATATAAGGCATTCAAAAAGTAATTATCCTATTCTATCAATGACAAAGAGTAGGTGAAAAAATAAACATTTAGTTGTCCTCATTAGTGTGGCTGAGTGGGACATCACACATACACAGCCAATGCAGCTTCCAGAAGACTAGAGAAGCCAAATATTTTGGCTGTCCTAACTTTCTCACTAGACCAAATAGGGTCATCCCTTTAAGACAAATATATCTAGTTAACTCTATTTAGTACCAAGGTAAAAGATTTTCTTTCCAAATATGATACACAAGTATGTTCTTCTTTCATAAGAAAGACCTTGCTGAGTTGTGGCCGGGTCAGCCTCTTAAGAAAAACTATCTTCTAGTGGAAGGCTATTGCTATTAAGGGGAATTTGCACCAAGATAAGAGGATTGGAGGGAATGTCTACAATAAATGCCAGATTTAGAGGAAGAGCATTTCTGTGCATATGTTCAAAAGGGGCAGACATCATTTACATTCTAGCAGCTCTGAACCCTCATATACAAGCCATATTTCATGACAGCAAAATGACTATCCTAGTTTCCTTAGGGAAGATATTTAAAGGACACCAAAGTTTTCTCTGAGTGAAAAAAAAAAACACTTTTGCAAAGCAAAAGAAATAATCAACAAAGTGAACAGACAACCTGCAGAATAGGAGAAAATATTTGCAAATTATGCATCTGATAAGGGACTGATATCTGGAATTTACAAAGAACTCAAACAACTCAACAACAGCAAGAGCAAATAACTAAGCAACCCCATTAAAAAGTAGGCAAAGGATATGAACAGACATTTTTCAAAAGAAAGCATACAAATGGCCAACAAGTGTATGAGAAAACACTCCACGTACTAATCATCAGAGAAATATAAATTAAAACCACAATGATATAACATTTTACACAAGTCAGAATGCCCATTAGCAAAAAGTCAAAAAATAACTGATACTGGTGAGAATGCAGAGAAAAGGGAAGACTTACAAGCCATTGGTGGGAATGTAAATTAGTACAACTTCTATAGAAAACACTAAGGAGATTTCTCAAAGAACTAAAAATAGAACTACTATTTAATCCAACAATGCTTCTACTGGGTAGCTACCCAAAGGAAAAGAAATTAATACATTAAAAAGATACCTGCACTTTTGTGTCTACTGCAGCATTTACCTGCACAAAAGCAAAGATATGGAATCAGTGATGTAAATCATTGTATATATATACGATGGAATACTATTCAGCCACAAAACAGAATGAAATCATGTCTTTTGCAGCAACATGGATGGAACTATAGGCTATTATCTTAAGTGAAATAAATCAGAAACAAAAGTCAAATATTGCATGTTCTCACTTATAAGTGGGAGCTAAATAATGCGTACACCTGGACATAGAATGGAAGAACAGACATTGGAGACTCAGAGGCGGGGAATGGGGGAGGCAGACGAGGGATGAGAAATTACTTACTGGGTACAATGCATGCTATTTGGGTGACGGTTATAGTGAAAGGCCAGATTTCACCAATACTCAATAAATCTATGGGACAAAACTGCACTGTGCCCCTTAAACTTATGCAAATAAAAAAGAGGTGTGAGTAAACAAAGTTAAATCTTTTCTACTTGTCCTCATGTTAAAGTCTTTGTAAGTGTGTAGTTGTCAGAATGAAAGTATAGAAGTTTTGGAAATTTGGTTGAAAATTCCTTTGTGTCCAGGTTCTCTTGTGAGCTATGAAGTGCAGGTATAAATTTCTTGGCAGATTTAGGTTTCCTGTCTATTTCTCTGGGGCTGGTTTCTCAGTCTGTTTAATCAAGCACACGCCCACACACTGGATTAGGCCTGATCCCAAGTGGTCCCGAAGCTGTAATCTGCCTTCCATTTTAGCTTTTCGAAGTGAAGAACAAAGACGGCCAGGAACTCTGCCTGACCATGAGTAACCATGGATGGCTCAGTTAACTGATCACCTCTGTCCATCACGGACGAGATGTCTCACACTGAGGGATACTCTGCCTACCAAAATTGATATATATATATATATATATATATATATTTTTTTTTTTTCACACTTGGAAAACCATCTTCCTTTAGAAATGTCAGTGGCCACTCCATCCCGAGGCCAGCATGATGAGGAATACCCCATGGGTCACTTACTGATTCACTAAACAAACATTTCTTTCATGCATATTAAGTGCCAGACATTGTGCTAAGTGTTAAAAACACAGTGATGAAACAAAGGCATAAGGTGTCATGCTGCCACCACAAAACTCTCAGTTCAGAGGGAAGAGACACGTGAAAAGTGACTGCTGACCGTGGCAATGAGCACTGCGGTAGCACGGACCCCGCGGAGACAAAGGAGGGAGCCCAGCCCAGATGCACTGGAGAGAAAGCTCCCCAGAAGATGCTCATCTAAAGAGAGATCTAAAACTGAGTAGAAATCTACCCAGTGAAGTGTGTGTGTGTGTGTGTGTGTGTGTTGGAAAAAAGAAAGGAGCAGGGGCAATGTTCCAGGAATGAAACTACACAAAGGAAGAAATATTATCTCAGTAAGTATGGAGTGTAAACCAAGGTTGAGAGTTTTTAGAGGTGAAGTTGGAGAGGAAAATAGGAACCAGATCCCAAAACCCTTTCCAACAATATTAAGTTTAAAATTTCTCCTGAGGGCAATACTGAGCTTATGAAGGTTTTTAAACCAGGGTAATGGCATAATGAGATTTGTATTTTACAAAAGTCTCTCTGGTTGCCAAGTGGAAAACAGATTGAAGGCACTTACGGTAGGGGAATGATGAGCTCAAGGGCATAGATGGAATTTGAAAAAACAAAAATCCCTGAAGGGACAGAATTTGACTACATGGAAAAAAGGAAGAAATCATTCAAAGTAATAAAGGAACCTAATTGTTTCTAATATCATTCTCTGGGGGGAAAAAAATAAAGGAACCAGGAGTCCTTCCAGAAATAGTTGATTCTATGACGAAGGCAGGAAATTTACAAGATAAGCCTTGAGCACCTTTTTGTGCTGGAAAGTAAGGAACTGCACCCCCCACACTCTCTCAATGATGAAGGTACAGCAAAGGGACACAGGAGCCAACATAAAGAGTCCCCAGTAGCAAAACCTAAACCAATTTGAGCAAGAAAATAAACAGAGAATTGGATTATAACCCAAAGTGTAAAATAAACATATTCATGAGCCCATACTGATATAAATAAATGATTGCATAAACAGGGAAGAACAGGGAAATCCTACATGTGGAAGAATTTCTAATGAATCACGTACATACGCCACCCTCAAGGAGGGGGTGATAACTCCCTGCTCCTGTGCGTAATGAATTCCTTCCGCAGAGTGCGGGATGGCCAAGACTGACCAAGCCTTATTAATAACATGCACCTAGACACGATGAGGTGAGAATGGCACTTTACCTCTGTGGTCTTTCTCTCAAAAACCCACACCCCAGTCTAATCAGAGAAAAACATCAGGCAAATTCCAATGAAAGGACATTCTCTAAAATATTTGACCAGTATTAAAACTATTAAAATCATCAAAAACAAGGAAAGTCTACAAAACTGTCACAGCCTAAGGGGACATGGTAAATAAATGTCACACAGTATTCTATATGGGATTCTGGAACAGGAAAAGGACACTAAGTAAAAACCTTAAGTGGACTTTAGTTAATCATGATGTATGAATATTGGCCCATTAACTGTGACAATTGCACTCTGCAAATGTAAGATGTTAATAACAGGAAAAGCTGGGTGAGGACTATGTCAAAACCATCTTGTCTTCTCAATTTTTCTGCTAATCTACAACTATTACAACTATTACAACTATTACAACTATTCTAAAATAAAATATTTATTTAAAAAACAAGCTAGAAATGAAAATTGTGAGTTACTGAGATAATAAAGAACCTAACTTTACTAAGCAAGCAGCATTTGAGGGGAGACTTAGGATTTTAGGGAGACCCATGACATAATGAATATTGTGTTTAAGAAAGTTTTGTTTGATGGATTAGAGAGAACAATGTACAGAATCAAATAGAACACACAGGAAACTTAGGCCCATTTCAGTAAGGGTCTGCATTTGAATAAATATCTATACAAATGGAGAAAAATGTATGACTAGGAGAGAAACTTTATGTCCAGCCATATTGTTGCTTGGGGAAAGAAGCAGTTCATATGGTAGGCCACAAAAATGTCTTCATAAATTTAAAATAGTTAAAATAATATATCATTTAATTATACTGTAATGAAATAAGAAATCAATAACAGAAAGAAATTTGTGAAATCCACAAAAATGTGTAAATTAAACCACACACTCTTAAATAATCAACAGGTCAAAGAAGAAATCAAAATAAACAAAAAATACACAGAGATGAATGAAAATTAAAACATATATTAAAACAGGATGCAGCAAAAGCAGTACTTAAAGGAACATTTATAGCTATAAACATATACATTTAAAAAAACATAAGAATTATCTCAATTCAATAACCTAATTCTCCATCGTAAGAAAGTAGAAAAAGAAAAGCAATTTAAACCCAAAGAAGGCAGAACGAAAGAACTAATAAACATTAGAGTAGAAGTAAATGAAAGAGTATATTTCTCTGATGATTAGAGATGATGAACATTTTTTTGTATGTTTTTTGGCCATTATTCTGTCTTCTTTAGAGAAGTTTCTGTTCATCTCCTTTGCCCATTTATAAATGGGGTGTTTTGATTTTTTCTTGTTAATTCTTTTGAGTTCTAGGTTGGTTGTACGTAGATACAGTTGGAGCACTATGTATGTACTCTATGGACTACTTTGACAGAGTAGGTTTTTGAATGTAACGAGATAAGTCAACTTGAGTGGTAATATATTTTGGGAAATCAGCTCACTACAAATTGTGACTGTAAACATTGTACTGTAAATGCTTTGTAGTTTTCCC
>CAUYRT010032153.1:0-98529 GCA_963574885.1 Lepilemur ruficaudatus | reverse complement strand
CTAAATAAAACCACCCCTCCCACCCTAATAAGAAAAAACTAATAATCTGCAAAATTATAATGTTCATGACTTCTCTTGATGTTAATTATATTTTAACCTACTTCCTAAAATAACAAGATTTTATGAAAGGAATAAAATAATCTAATGGTGGATATATAGAAGGCTGTTATGTCAAGTAAGAGTTTGTGGTAGAGCAGACATGTACCATGCTGTAAGTGTCTTATTATTTTAAAAACAATTTCAAAAGAAGACAGACTAATGGCCAAGGAACATATGAAAAATCACCTAACATCTCTAATCATCAGGGAAATGCAAATCAAAACCACAATGAGAGATCACTTCAGTTAAGAATGGCTCTTATCAAAAGGTCACCAAACAACAAATGTTGGTGTGGATGCGGAGAGACGGGAACACTCATACGCTGCTGGTGGGACTGTACATTAATTACTGAGTATTTTGAGTATTACCACAGGGTGCAAGATTCCATCTCAGATGGTCATCAGCTGAGGGTTTGATGTTTCTGGGTTAACCCTCCTGCTTCTCCATGATCTTGGATCTTTTTCCAGCCAGGGTGTCCTTCTTGCTGGGTCCTGAATCTATCCTAAAAGGACAACTTTATTTGGCCTTTGATGTTGCGTGTAAAAGGTGGTGGTATGTACTTCAGATTTTTCAACTATGCACAGATACAGACTCAAAACCAAGAGTGCTGAGTATCAGAAATACATAAACAAAAGCCATATGCAGGCCGGGTGTGGTGGCTCATGCCTGTAATCGCAGCACTCTGGGAGGCCAAGGCAGAAGGATCGGTTGAGGCCAGGAGTTCGAGACCAGTCTGAGCAAGAGTGAGACCCCGTCTCTACTGAAAATAGAAAAATTAGCTGGGTGTTGCAGCACACGCCTGTATTCTCAGCTACTCGGGAGGCTGAGGCAGAAGGATCGCTGGAGCCCAGGAGTTTGAGGCTGCTGTGAGCTATGATGACACCACTGGACTCCAGCCCGGGTGACAGAGGGAGAGACTGTCTCCAAAAATAAAATAAAAATAAAAAAGCTGAATGCATTCTGGAAGGGCAGAAATTTGTCACTATGTCCCTTCAGCAAGATCTTGAATGTCTTATAGAAATGGACAACAGAGGACAGAATAATGTTACATATTTAAGTGTTATTTTGGAGAGTTATATCTTACAGTTATTCTGTTGCCTACTTTTTAGCATCCCAGATCTGTATTCTTTGTAATGAACCCAAGTATCCCCCACCTGACACAAATAATTAATACTCATGTGATGATTGAACACGTGTGTTGAGCATGTCCTATGCACAGTGCTCTGCTAGAAGCCAGGGCTATCCGGATGAAAACCGTGCAGGTAGAGGGGCTTACTGTTTAGTGTGAGAAATCACATGCTGGTTGGATCGATTCTAGCACAGGGTGGCAGATGCTATAATAGATTTATCTTCAGAGTACTAGTAGGGCACAGGGGATGTTGGTATGATTTGGCCAACAAGATTAAATCAGGGAAGACTTTCTAAGAGGACCTTCTGTAAACTGAGTCTCAAGGGAAGCAAGGGACTTATCCAGGTGGGTGAGGTTGAAGAACCTTCTGGACCAAGACATAGCATAAGCAATAGCACTTTGCGCCTATAGGAGCATGGAGAGGGTTTGGAAGGAGGCAGGGAGTGTAATGTTCTTGTGCATGCACAGTCTTAGCTGACCCCCTGCGACCCTGAAGGTTGGGCTGAGCGAGTTATCACTGTTTTTCCTATCAGAAAATTGCGGTTCAGAGATGCTATCATCCAAGGAGGAAGAGCTGGTAAACGCCAGGTCCTGGTCTGGAATCTGGGTCTTCCTTCTGCCAGAGCAGAGATGTTTCAACTCTTCTGTGAGGTTCCAGGATGGATGCAAGGACTCAGGGCCTGCTCACAACCTCCCACCTACCTACAAACGATTTGTTTGATGACTCGATGGGCAACTGGGTAAACTGGTCTGTGGCGACTTCTTCTTGCACGTGCCCCAGATCCAACACCTTCCACTTTGGAGGAATTGACTCTTTAAACACATGATTTGGGAACCCAATTACTACCTGGACTTGGACCTGATAACCAGCTAAAACACACAGTCCACACTGAGAGGCCTGTTCCTTTGGGCCAGATACCTGGGATTTTGGAAGACTCCTTGGTTAGTGGAAGCCCAAGTGCCCCATGAATTTTATGAATTTATAAATACACAGCATATCTGTATAAGATTGCAACGTTTCACTGTAAAACATTTCTCGAGAAGGTTTTTTTTTTTTTAAATACAAATGCCATAAAAATAAGGTAACATTTCTATTTTCCAGAGAGAAATCCACTTCTGCTCTGGATTAATCTACACAGAAACTTTCACTTTTCTTCAATTCAGGCGGGTGGTGTCTGAGTCTAACACACGGCACACGGCTCAGTCGTGAGCTGAGTCCCAGTGGGTCTTCTGCCCTTTCGATAATTAAATTTATCTCTGAGAGCCTCCTGAGATTTATATTTTTAATATCTCGATTTGGTTGAGGGCTGTCCTTGTATCTGGACAAGAATGCTTTCCCTTCTGAAATGTTAATTGGGCAGAGAACCCAGAGATAAACAAATTGATTTAATTTTAATCTGCTTTCGTGGTAATGCATGATGATGGCTGGTTTCTGTCTCATAGGGTTGAAAACCGCAGCCCTTAATAAGAGTTTGTGGGTATATTATGCAGCTTTAAATAGCTTATGTTGTGCTAGACTGCTCCCCATAAATTATTCTAACTCATTCTAACTCCAGCGGCGTCTCAGGGACTCCCAATTCTTGTCCGCTGCGCATTTTCAATCAGTGAAACTATTAGTGTGACATGAAGGAATTCGGAGCCCTCTGCTGTGAGGAATGGCGGAGGTTCCATGCCCAGCGTTCCATAAATGAGATTAGTTCTGCAAAAACTACATCGCTCTCTGTTGCTAGCTGAAAAGCAATGTGCGCTCCAGGGAGGACTCAAAACCCAGGCTTCCGCGCACGGACGCTAGAAGGTTCTGCAAGGAGCAGGTGCGCCCGTGTGGGTCGGAGGGGTGGTTTGGGAGTGTTTATCATCCTCAGTTAGGGAGAGTTGGAATCTGGTCAGAGCCAGACAGGTGAGGTCACGGACTATCACAGATGCACTTTGACATCTCAACTTGTATCACCTCCTCGAAGAGGCGCATTTCCTGCATCCCCTGACTCAGGTTAAGCCCCCTGTTCTTCTCTCTCACGGCACCTTAGCCGCCTTCATGGCACTTTGTGACTCTGTCATTGTAAAGCCATCTCTTTACTGTGTCTCCCTGCCGTGCCCATCGCTGGTGTCTGTTGGGCAGAGAAGCGATTCCTCCTTCCCCATCGCTGTGAAGTTAGACATGCTTGTTTGATTCTCTCCGATGAAGGCAAAGCAAGTGAAAGTGACATGGCACTTCCAGGAAGACACACATAGAACTGGCGGGCGAGTTTGCTGCCTTTCCTTCCCTGGTGGAGGTGTCGGGTGGGTAGAGCTGTCGTCGTCCCTGAGGGACGAAGTGGGTACCCAGACGGGAAATGAACTTCTGTTGGTGCTATTACGTCGTAACCTACCCTCACCTGCCGGACTCACTCCTACCTGGTGATGAGCTCCGTGAGCATGTGAAGCGGGACTGTTCTGTCTTCTGCTGTGTCTCTAGCACTTACCAGGTGCCAGACACACAGAAGGTGCACATTAAATGCTTTTTAAAAAAATTATGACACTGTCCCTCTGGGTCTTTTGACGGAGCTCATCAGCAGATAGTTGAGCCCGTCCTTGGAAATCTGTGTTGCCACACACCTGTCAGTGTTCACCCACTGAGGCTTCGCTTAGCTTTGAGTGTTATGGACGCGTTTCATATTGAACTAAGATACACCTCCTTTTAACATTCATGTGTGATTCTGGCCTCCGCACGGCTGGTTTCCCATCCACTCTCTCCTACGCTTGACACGCCTCTCTTTGTTTGAAGCCAGCACCTGTGTCCCACCTGTGTGTGGTTTTATTTGACCGGTAGATTTTCTATATGAAAATGCTCCGTGTATGGTTGGATTTAGATTACGTTCGCATGACAGAAAGCAAGGCTGTGCTTGTTCCTTTCACGTCAAAAGCTAGTATAAAGAAATGGAAGTCTTGTAAGGTGGGTTTGGTATCAAAGAGTGTGTCAAGCTACCTTGCTTGGGAGGGGGGGAGGGAGTATTCCACCATAGAGACCAAGGTAGAAGAATTTTTAATACATGGTTCTGATGTAGCAAGTAAGAAGAATTCTAGGTTAAGTCAGGACATCTATGTTAGATGAAGACGATGAAATTAAAATAGAGGTTTACCATCTATGCACTCAGGTGTAACTCATGTAACTTTTCAGACATATAAATACTGCATGTGCCAAAGAGACTCAGTCCTTGTACCTGCTGGAAATAAAAAAGTAGCTGGTGTCTTTGGGTTTGAGTTGGTGGGTTGTGCTGTGTGTGATTATGTGTTTAGCAGACCCCTAGTCTCCTTTTCAACCCAGAGGGAGTTTTTAAATTGCAGAGGTCTTTAAATGGGAGCCACCTGGGTGCCTATTGTTCAAAACTATTCAAGGGGAGGATACGAATATGCTTAGTTCTATGAGAATCTCTTTTCTGAGTTTTCTACTTCTGCATGTTCTTTTTCCTGGAATCGATCTGCCTGAGCAAATACCTGGAGTCAAAGGGCTCGGCTTCACCTGTGTCCTGCACCTGCTTTGTACAACACGGGCGTTTTGCTCACCCATCAGGATCTCGCTCAGACGGGTTGCCTGGCGTTGCAGGACCTTCCCAGCTGCTGGTCCTCCGGGTCATTTGGCGATGATCGCATCTCTGAGAAAGCAGGTCGCTCTGATTAGTGAGTCACGAATCCTCCTGCAGCATGCACAGTTTCTGATGCTTTGCTTTCCACAAAGTAGAAGGAGGAGAACTTGATCAAATTGTCAGATCTTTAAATATCCCGCTTGACAGTGGATCACAGTGTAATTATGTTATAAGAGGAGCTGAAAGCATCGAGTGTCATTGCTGTAACAAAGTGCGCTCAATTCAGTATATCTCAGGACGACGTCTGTAACATTGAAATGTAGGGATTGAGTGGGTGCTGCCACGTCTCGTCCTGGCAGTAAGTGGGATGCTCTTGCTGGTCCTCTGACATACGTGTGTCCTCGTCAGGGAGGAATGTCCCCATGAATGAATCTGATACATTCATGTCACCATCACTGACACCCTGTTTGCATTCTCTTCTGCATTTCAGGGGCACAACTGCACCTACCCTGCTCAGACTCCCTCCTCTCATGTGGTCCTGGGTTAGGTGTAGGAGGCATGAGATTCTAGAAGGCACAAAAGGCGTCGCTGTTCTCCTGTGGCTGCTTCACAGAGATCACTGATGTTCCCGGCAGCTTGGGAGCTAATGCCTGAGACCACCCACTGGGATGGGGTAGCTGGTTGCCCCGTCCTGACTCCAACCTCCTGCCTTGCCAATGGTTTCCATGATAATTTCTCATATTAAACACTCTCTTCTTGGAGTTTCTGCAGTTGCTTTAGTTTTCTGGCCAGATGGGACCCTACGGGAGTATTACACATTCGTGACCCCATGAAGCAAGCTGAGTGACTTGCCGTTGCCAAAGCGCCCTGTGTCACCTCCCTGCGGAAGCATTTCTAGGCTGGAATGTGCTCTTCCGTGCTGTGTCTTCATTTGGGAGGTTCTCAAGCGCTATGTGGGTGACAGCAAGGTCGTAAGGTGGGTTCCGTCAGCCGACCCGCGTAGAACCTGTCCCACCCGTCCACGTCGAACACGGAGTTTGAGCAAAAATAAATCTTTGTTATTTTATGCCGGTAGGAGATGACGTTGTCTGTTGCTTCAGCGTGATAGGGATGGTATAACCCTGTTCTTGATAGCAACGCATTCCTGATAATATTTTACTGTTTTATGTCGAATAATTGTTCTTTAAAACTTGTATTTCAATTTTTTGTTTTTTGCTTAAATGCGTATTGAATATAATTACAGTGAAATCCCACTGTAGAATTTATTTTAAAATATTTAATTGATACAGATCACGTATGTTCAAGGCGTACAGCAGGACGATTTGATGTATGCGTACGTAATGTGATGATTGTCACGATCAGATTACTGAACACGTCCATTGCCACCCATGCTGGACACCAGATCCCCAGAACTTGTTCATCTTACAACTGAAACTTTGTACCCTTTGTCCAGTATCCTCCCATTTCTCCCATCTCCCAGCCTCTGGCAACGACCATTCTCCTCTGTTTCTACAAGTCAACATTTAGAGCCGATGGACACAGAGAAAAAAATAAATTTGAACCTATATACGTATTTTTGTCACAGATAAGTGTGACGGAACGATCCATTAAAGACATTTGGGTATAAAAATAGAACACATGAGAGTAAAATTCTGTGGAAGACATAAAATAGAAGTAGAAGCTAAAAGAGAAAGAAAATAACCAATATAAAATTTAAATCCAGTGAGGAACAGGTTGTCTGTGTATTTCTTTAAAAGTGAGTAATGGTGGGAATCAGATCACTACGGTATTTAGATTCCGGTGAATGCCTTTAAAAGAAGGATATAACAGTTTAATTTTAAAATGTCAATAGTTACAATATACTGAATTTTTCAACCTTTGCAGCTTAGGAGGGGAGAATTTAAATGTCAACTTTAAAATGTGCCTGGAGATGCAAAGTTTCGTCGAATCATTCCAGAGCGTCACTCTCCGGTAGGATTTTCCGCGGAGACGGCGGTGTTCTGTAACCACGCTGTCCCGTAAGGAAGCCCCCACCCCCATGTGTGGGTGTGAGTTCTGGAAAGGTTGAATTTATTCTTTTGATTTGAACTAACTTGAAATGCAAACCGATGCACGTGACCAGGGTTATTTTGGACGCTGCGTTCTGGGGTGTGTGCAAGTGAGGTCATTAGGTTATTAGACCATCAGGTATAAAAAAAGATGCAGGTAAAATTGCAAAGATGTTAATATTTCTACTCACTGCTTTAAAGGGAAGGCCCCACCTGTGATAGTAGCATTTGAGTTTTTTTCCTGCAATTTTCAACCACCATTAAGACAACCCTCTACTTTGCACTAAGATACCTTAGAGGATAAGTCCCCACTCTGTTGCCAGAGCAGGACGTGAAAGGCCCCTGTGCTGTGATGAGGGATGTGTTTGGACTGAGCTTGGATTGGTGGAGCAGAGGCTTTGGGGCCCCTCTCTGCCCAGGGCTGATCCAGGGGCAGGTGTGGGCAGGTGCTGGCACGGGCTGCTGGCCGAGGCAGAAATAGCACCTCTTCCTTCGAGGTTGGAGCACGGACAACTGGCGGGTGGGATGGAAAGCCACAGAATGCTTGTGTTAGAGGACGAAATGGAAACCAGGACGATCATTGTTCCCGCTGCCCTGCACCTTCCTCAGGACGGTGTTCAGGCGACCTTGATATGCACGTAGTAAAGGCAAGAAGGAGGTGTGAAACCTCTCGTGGCCTCTTCTATGCTTGGCCTTAGTATGTTGTTCATGCATATTAATAAAAGAAAACTGGTATTTTAATGGAGAAATACAAAACGGAATATGGTTGTCTCATGTAACCCGAGGTTTTTGCATCAAATTTTGATGTATGCGTCCAGCTTTCTTATGCATAGCTATGTTTTCATCCGTATCATCTACGGAGAGAAGCATAATTCAAACCATAAAGTCAGAATATCTGTTCACTTACGTGTGTATCATAAACAAGTTTTTTCCAAATTTTTACTTTTTTTTTATTTCGTTCAGGTTCTAGGGTGATATGTTGTGGATTAGCGGAGTCGCATTAAAAACTTTAAAAGGTGTGGACACCGCGGGGCACATCAGGTTCACCTTTTCGTGATAATTAGTTTGAAATATAAGCAACAAACTGTCAACCACAAGATAAGCTTTAAAAGGTCCAAAAAGTCTTTTTATTCCCTGATGAGTATTTGATGACTTTTTATACCATCAAAATCTTTGAAATAGAAGTGGTGACGTTTCCCTGGTTACGTTAACGTGTGTGGTTAATAAGGCCCAGCATTTATTCTGCTTATTAGATAATCCAGCCGTGCTCAAGCCCAGGGGTTATTCCAGAGTAGTAACTCTGGGACTGCAGACCCAACTTTCATCCGCTTGTAGGCTTGTTCTTGAAAGGGGCTGCCAGAAACAGACCTCCCTTTTTGTTAGAGTGTTCTGCAATTAAAACATGTTCCATTGCAGGCTGCGTGTATTCCTGTGCGTTTATTACAGGTAACCTCGGTATGGACACCCCTGGGCTGTGGAGCGCTAGTAAAAGATGGGATGAAGTTCTGTGTCATCGGCTTCTCTTTCCAATTTGGAAAAGAAGGCATGGCCACGGATCTAGCAACGTGCCGTAGTTCCGGTTGCTGTCATTGTTTTCACTGGCAGCCTAAGAACTGGCAGGATGTTTGGTGCCTCATGGTAGACGCTGGCTGTCCCCTGGGACCTCAGCTGGGGTTATGAGACAGAACACCGGCTCACGTCGCCACTGTGTGTGGGGCTTCCTCACGGTATGGTGGCCTTGGACCTCTGAAAGTGGTGGCTCCAAGCTCCAAAGGCAGATGCCCCAAGAGGCGGGAGGGCGCAGGCTGATGCACCTCATGTAACCTGACTCACAGGTCTCCTAGCATCACTCCTGCCTTGGGTGCAAAGCTTCCTCCTCCTCCTCCTTGGTGGGATGGGAGGACGGGCGCGAGGGACAGGAGGTAGATACCTCTGCGGTCATCTTTGGAAAAACAAACGTCTGCCTCTGCTGAGCATCAAGTGGACGTAGGCGGCGGGAAGAAAGCCGGGCGGAGACTTAAGTCAGCCGGCGTGTGCGAGCTGTCCCTTCTTGTTTACACAAGTGTCTGTCTTCACCTCCCCCGGCTGTCTTTGTAGCCCACAACCAGCGTGGCACTTAGCTTTCCACCGGTGCCATTACCGTGGACGGGTAATGGCTGCAAAATTGTTGCTTGAGTGTCGAGGAAAGTGGAGCCAGCTGGCCGAGGACAAACACCAGCGTTTCAGCATGTGGGCTGTTCAGCGCAGCGTCGGCAGAGCCACCAGCGCGGGCGGCCGGGATGATTGTGCCTGCGGTCCTTCGAGAGGCTGGGGAGACACGGCCACAAAGGGCGATTTCAGAGGGGCCTTCGGGAGGAGGATTGTGATTAAGTAAATCCCACTTTACAGTCGTGAAAGCTGAAAAGCAAATGGTCCCTTCCTGCTCCCAACGCTACCAAAACAACAAGTTTCTCTATCAGGGTTTTTTAATACAAAATATAGGGAAAATATCAGCGTGGAGTAATGATTAGTTTTGTCAAAAATAGGATATGCCCTTTGCTTTTCCATCCAGTGCCGTAGAATCTGGAAAATTCTCTCTGTTCTATTCAAAGAATACATCTTTCTAATGGTTACCAGATCAGTGTGTCTCTTATCTAATCGGGGCTGGGTGACCATCCTAGAATTCTTAGCTTTGGGTTTGTGTGTTTCTATCTCACCAGGGCAAAGAGCCAGAGGAGGTTTTCCCTAAAAGCCGGTAGGTACAGTCTAGGTTTTGCCGCAGTAACAGCCCCAAGACTTCTGCGTTGTGAAGCCACCAGGTTTTATTTCTGTCTCACTGTCAAATGTGCTGAGGGTCGTGCCTTAGTGTGTCTCCAGCAAGAGTCTGGGGTAATGGAGCAGGAATCTTCTAGAACATTTGCGATCACTGAGGTGGAAAGAAATGACACCAGAACAAAGCTCTAGTACTTTGAGCTTCCTCCAGATGTGATACGTGTCCCCTCATTTCACGCTTCCCTGGCCAAAGTGAGACACGTAACCATGCCTGATGTCGGGGGGTAGGCAGGTGGATTCTGGAAGAAAAGGTGAGAAGAGTCCTACCAATCGCCACATTCGGAGTGTGTCGCACAATTTCGTAGGCGCCCTTTTTGCTCCCGTGTCTGACAGCCTTGTCCAGTGATCTAAGGCAATGTCCAGTCTTTGTAACCTCTTTGAAATCTCGGTGTTGTCATTTGTGAAATGAGGAAGATGCTTGTTGGATGTAAAGGACTTTCGTGTGCTTTCTCTTCTGCATTTCTGGGCACGTGACTTAATACATACATACACACACACAGGGACCTGAGCTTAACAGTGGTTTGACTTAAAATTGACTTGGCTGGGCGTAGTGGCTCATGCCTGTAATCCCGGCTCTTTGGGAAGCCGATGTGGGAGGATCACTTGAGGCTGGGTGTTTGAGACCAGCCTGAGCAATGTAGCAAGACCCTGTCTCTACAAAAAAATAAGAGAAAACTTAGCTGGGCGTGGTGGCATGTGCTTGTAGTCCCAACTACTTGGGAAGCTGAGGCAGGAGGATCACTTGGGCCCAAGAGTTGGAGGCTGCAGTGAGCTATGATGATACCACTGTACTCTACCCTGGGCAACAGAGAAAGGGACCCTGTTTCAAAAACGACAATTTTTTTGTTTTTCACTTGGATTGTGCAGCAGTGATGCTCATTCAGTAGAAACTGTACCCTGAGTACCCATACAACCATTCTGGTTTTCACTTTCAGTACAGTATTCAATATATTACATGAGATATTTAACACTTAATATAAAATAGGTTTAGTATTAGGTGATTTTACCCAACTGTAGTCTAAGTGTTCTGAGCGTGTTTCCGGTAGGCTGGGCTAAGCTATATTGTTCAGTAGGTTAGGAGTATTAAATGCATTTTAGCCTTAAGGTATTTTCAACTTACAGTGGGTTTATTGGAATGTAACCCCATCGTAAGTCATGGAGCGTGTGTGTGTGTGTGTACACATACTGTCATGCATCACTAAAGACAGACACATTTTGAGAAATGTTAGGGGATTTTGTCGTGTGAATGTCACGGAGTGAACTCAGAGCTGGATGATACAGCCTACTACACACCTGGGCTAGGTGGTGTAGCCTAGTATCGATTGCAGGCTATAAACCTGTATAAGCATTTTACTCTACTGAATACTGCAGGCAACTATAACACAATAGTAACTGTGTATCTCATAGTATAACAGTCTGTGTAGTGTGTTGCCATTGTATATATTTTTTTAAATCCACATATCCAAATATGTTGATCTCCCAAAAATGCACACTAAACTAGGGAGAATATTGGGGTGTGAGTCTGCAGTGAGAGAGCTTTTCCTATATCTTCGTTCTTAGTGTTTGAATATTTACGACAGTCCTGTATTATTTTTCCAATGAAGCAATGCTAATAAAAAATTAACCTCCCGAAAGACGTCCCTGAAAATTTCAGTTTATGAACTGTAGTTCGGGCTTTGATTTAGATGCTTTCCTTAATTAAAGAAGTATATTTAAGCAATTCCTCTGAAACATGGGTAACCAGGAAGGCTGGGGAAAACAGCAATACAGTTCTATTATGCGCTGTCGTGAAATTAGAGGGTTGGGGCTCTCGGCAGACAATAAAATTAGGTCTTTTTCCAAACCCAGAAAACAAGACACATCTCAGCCCCCTGTGAATTGTGATGCCTGGGAACGTGGAAGGTGGTGGTTGAGTCAAGTGTCCTGAAACGCTGGGTGACAGGGACACCCCCCCACCCACCTTGAGCGCTTGTCTGCTAATATCTGTCCTGTGGCTCTGCTGAGATGATTGACTTTTGGCTAAATTTGAAACTTCTAAGGCTGATTTGCACTTCGGGTCTGTGTTTTTTACTAATATCTCCCTTTGGAATGCAAGGATTGTGTCGATCTTTTATTTTGTTTAGAAGAATCTAAGGCTTTGGTTCACAATTGTTGCATGGATATGATGGAAAGAGGGTGGAAATTGATTCAAATAAAGAGGCATCCAGGTTTCTGTAACGAGAGAAATAATGGTATTAACAATAATAGCTAAAATCTGTCTTCCACCAGATCCCACGTTAAGGACTTGACATGGCTTAGAGTTCATCACACCCAGCAAGGAGCGGGACTCCTCTTCTGCACGTCTGCTGGTTGATTGGATGAGTCCCTGTTGGGAGATGTAATAACATGTAGGGAATGAAGCTGCCCTGTTCTGATCACGGACACGTGGGCAGTGCAGAGGGTGCTGCCATTTATGGGTTTGGTATCAATGAGGCAAGAAGTTGGACCTGTCTTTCTAGAAACGGTGATGGGCCAGTGTGGGTCCCTTCCAATGTGGGCATCTCTTTCTGGGAGGTGCATTGAGTGATGCTGTCTAGAGCAAGCAAGGTTTAGTTTTTCCAAATGAGCACAACCGGTTTGCACGAAGTCACGATGGTTCCTGCGGATCCATAAACCATGTTCTCACCTAATAATCTATGAAATAGTTAGGTAGCATCCTTGACTGTCGGGTGGTGGTTTATCTTCAGTAGGAACAAGGGACTCCCACTCACATATTAGGCAAAGGGCAAATTGAGTTTAAGAAGATATCCATCTACATGTGTGTGTTTACCTTCTGCCTGCTGATGTGTTTTAACTGCTGGCTCCACCGTTTGTCAGGAATGTGGGTGAGAAAGTAAGTCCTTCGAAGACAGCCCCTCCCCACGCTGTGCCTTCTGCCCTCTCTGCTTTGCTTATGTCAACGAGTTCTATGAAGAAAAAAGCAATGTGTGTGCACGCGTGTGCTCTGTCTCTCCCACTGGGACACGAATTCTGTCACAACAGGAAACGTGTCTGTTTCCTTCTTGACTGCATTTCCAGGACTGCGAGGAGTGTCTGGAAAGGACGCGGGACTGCAAAAGTGTTGGTTGAATGAATCCATGAACAAACAAAGAGGCAGGTTTACTCACCTGGTGTTAGTCACTGCCAGCGCCAGTGCTTTTTGGCCAAGGCTTATTTATTTACTTACGTGCTTTTGTGTGGTGGGTGCGGGGTCGCTTGCTGCAAAGCTTCTGACAGCTGGTGCCCGTGCTCGTCACGCCAACGAGGTTCCTAGCTGGTGTGCGGTGCCTCCTGTGCCCTGTGTACTGAGCACGTGTCTCGCCTGAACTGGTGCCTGTAGGAAAGACTGGCCGTGTGGACCCTTCTCACGCACCTGAGAGTCAGGAGGGAAACCAGGCACTTGCAAAGACTAAAGATTATGTGCAGAGAGCATTTAGCTCCATGATGGTTTTTAAAAAGTCATCGAACATCTGTCTGTGCTGGCGGAGAGAGCCCACATGCCAGGTTTGACGGGACGAGACAGGTGAAGTCAGCTATGCCTAGGAGGAACAGGCTCCCGGCGCGAGCAGCCGGCCTCATGGATGGGAGAGTGGGAGTGTTCCATGGGCTGATGGACAGACGACAACCAGGTTCAGAGTCGTCGAATGTGTCCAGGAGCCAACGGATGGTGACACTAGAGCCATGGTGCTGAGCGAGTATCCTTTCACTTTTTTTTTTTTTTTTTTTTGCTGTATCTCTTTGCTCAAGATTAAACTCCAGAGAGAGCTCTCAGTTAGTTCCACTGGAGGAGTAGGTCACATGTCCACCTCCTTCCCAGGGTGGTAGGATGAGCCCCTGACTTATGAGTCCATTGCAGTGGTACACAGTGGCGCAAAGGTGGGTCACACGAGCAAAATGAGGGCGCTGTCACCCAGGGTAGGATAAATGTAGTAAAAACAATTGTGCACCCCAGTTCTGAGCCCACGTTACTATTACTGTTTCAATTATATTACTGGATACTGTGCTTGGAAGATTGAATATGTTTGTGTATGTCACATATATAATGTGCATAACGGCGCACATTATATATCGCATGCATATGTATAATTACAGATATACACTGTATATTTTACTATATATGCACACTCTCTCTACATGTAGCTCCGTCACGTTTTAACAGTTCAATACACCCTTCGCCTAAGGAGGTTTTGTTTGTACTGACCCGCGGTGCGTGCACACGCTATGGGGAAAATTATGCCTTTTCCCGTCACCACGGTAGATATATTATTAAGTAGAAATCTACAGCAAAGTATCTTCAGAAATCAAGTGCTGTGTTTATCTCTGCGTAATGAGGCTGTCAGGGTAACCTGTATTTATTGAGCCACAAGTAGGTTATAAAACTTCCATTAATGAATGTGAGGAACTGGGTTGTCATAAACAAAGGAGGAAATTAGCATCCGGTAGAGACCCGGTGGGGCCGAGCTGCCTGTGTTCTCAGGACTTGCCTTAATGGTTTCAAAACGCCGCCACTTACAGCTCTGAGACTGGTGTTTCAAAATTACTAGCCCGCCATAAACCGTGTTCGGTACATACCACATGTGTGTCTCTCTAAGGAGTAACCATGCGGTTTCTTGCATGCATTCACGCCTGATACTCGCACACCACGCAAGGATGCTCCTCAGCGAGTGTGTGTCACTACCCCACTTCAGAGCATCTGAGACAATGTCTCCTCTTATGAAAATGTTCTGTGTCTATGAAAGACAATTCCCAGCATCCTATTCTACATTCCAGAAATTGTTTTTCTCAGAAATAATGCTGTAAGTTACAGCTTCATGTAGCTGTAGTAGAATTATTAGCACCGAATGTTGGATACTTTACGGATTAAATAAGCAACTGTGTGCCCTTTATTAAGAACTTGAAAATAAGTCATTGGAGAAACATCATATAAATTCCAAATCGCCAACGTTAGGAATGCAATTTCAGAAAAACACCAGCCCGCTATGTATGAGAAAAGGCCTGTGCACTGATATCTCCTGTATAACAAAAGGGTTGTCGGAGCCAGGTTGATGACCTATTTATTTAAAGCAAAGTTGATTCAATAAAACTCTGGTGCACAGTAATTGGGGCAGCTGTTAGGATTCATCTTAATATAACAGCAGCTGTCCACGGGGGATCGTACTTCTACTGCCTCATCCGCTTGCCTGCAGTTTAATTGAGTTTCTGCAAGGTGGGAATCATGACGGTGGGTGTGCCTGAGTGTGTCACCTGTGTGTCCAGAAGGCCAGGTGGCTTTTTGGCCTGTGTGTGCCATTCCCAATGTATAAATGACCGCGTTCAAAATTTTGGCTTGAACATTTGAATCAATCATCAAAACAGCGATGATTAAGATGTGAAACATGTTATTTTTTTCCTATAGATATAATATCATACATGGTTATCATTTTCTAAAAAATTCTAAGTTTTGCACCTAGGGCCACACCTCAAAAGCAAGCCCATCTCTCTTTGCAGACTAGTCAAGTCGGTATGTGTGCTGTGTTCACAAGTCCACCCTCAGATGAGTTGCCGGGCAAACTCAAGGTCATGATCAATGCTAAGACTGAAGCACAACCGGTAAAGGAAAAGGGTGCCTGGGGCAGGGGGGACCAGACACAAGATCCCAAGAGTCTCCCGGTGGAGTGACACACACTGAATTCCTCCAGCAAATAGTCATGACCACACTCATGCTATCTACTAGGGATGCTCATCTAGGCCTGGGAGTTCAGGGTTTTTACTGGGGACTGTTCAGGTGGGGCCTAGCATGTACCCAAACTCCAGACTCCCAGCAGGAAAGCAGGTGTTCAGTGTAAACCACAGCGTTTGTGCCATTCCGGCACCGTGAGCCCCTTTTAGCAGGGGACGGGGAGAGCCCTCCCCACGCCCAAGTTCCCAGACTCCTCTGCAAGAAGGTTTTTCTAAGGAAGTTGGGCTTTAGGCCGCTATGTCAGCTCTTTTCTGTGCAATACATTTTAAAGCTGTTTCCATGGGAGCTCGTGTTCTCAGCGTAGGGACAGGCATCTCCTTTTTCTCCAAGCCCTGGCCCTGGGAGTGCCATCATCCAACAAGTGCCCTCCTTGTTGCTAACAGCGACAGGTAGTCTTGCTCTTTCCTCTGATTATATTAATGACAGGACTTTAGAGGTGTGGACTCAGGAGCCATTGCCGTGTCTGTGTGGACACAGCGATTGCAAACCTGGGGTGTGCAGCCCCAGCTGGACACCCCTCACATCTTCTGGCCAAACACCATCAAAGTGTTCCAATGCCCCTTGGTTCCTTGGCTTCAAAACTTTTGCTATTTTCCCTGCAGGAACTAAGAAGAGAAAATGCAGCAGGAAACTTGCAGTTATCAAGCATCTAGGCTAGTTTGTAAATGAAACTGTTTGCACTGTGATATCCTATCCTCTTACTATGTACTTCCCATTCCATATGTGTGTTTGAAATTTTTTAGAGAAAAGTGAGGGCGCGTATAGTAGTCACAGTCACCGGGTGTCGGGCAGGTGGTGGGGAGGAGGGGATGGATACATACACACCGAATGGGTGTGGTGCACTCCATCTGGGGGATGGACATGCTTGTAGCTCTGGTTTGGGTGGGGCAAAGGCAACTTATTGTAACCTAAACAGTTGTGCCCCCATAATACGCTGAAATCAAACATACATATGTAAGGACACATGAGAAAACCAGTCCTGCCTTACTTTCTCCTTCCTCACACGTCCAGCTTTTCTTAAGGAGCAAAGGCACTGGTGTCCTGGAGAAAAACCTTTGGGTATATCATTTATCCCTTCCATGAATGAAAGAAGGAAGGAAGACATGAAGGGGGAGCAGGGAATAAGAAATGAAACCCATGATGGGAGGCACGCTTGCTTTGGTGCGTGATTTTTGTGATAGTCTGAGCAGGTGTCAGATAACGTGGCCGGCACCGGCCCGTGCTGAGTGACGAGGATGTGGATGGGGTCAGGTCAACCAGCTGCAGCACCACAGAGTTGCGGGGAAAGCACTGAGCACCTCCCACCTGCATCGTGGCTGGGAGCCAGTCCAAATCTGCTCAGTGAAAACGTAAATGGTACTGACCTCTTGGGCATTTGTCAGAGTTAAAGGAGATAAAATCATAATGAATCTAGAAGAGTGTCTGATTTATGGTAAGTGATGCATACGTATTAGTGGTGGTGAGGAGGATGATGGTAGTAGGAAGAATGAAAACACGGAAGTCAGGCCAGTTAAGATCTCAGTGCCTGCCTTCGCCTGGGATCGTTGTCATTCTCACACCTGTCCGGGATGCAGCTCCCTCACCTGGAACGTGGGACGTTGCTGGAAAGTTGGACGGTAGAGGTAAGATGTCCAGCACCGCCTGGCACATGGGAGGTGGTCCACGAATGTACCCTTTGGAGCTGTCACTAGCTCCAAATCAGGGCAGATGGATTGGAAGGTGATTGCGAATCTGTGTCTAAATCCTATCGCATGTGAGCCCACACCTGCAAGGCCACGGTGTGCGGTTAAGTTCTCAGAACCAGCAGGGACTCCCAGAGCTGACTCAGACCACACTTGTGTCTCCACCAGGGCGAAGGTGAAGAAGGGCGTGAGCATCGTGGGCGTGCGAGCCAGCAGCCCCTCCGTCTGGGATGTCAGGGAGAGCAGGGACCACGCTGGGAAGTATGCGCCAGCTGTCATCATTTGCCAGAAGAAATCGGCTGGCTCGGAGAACAGGTGAGTCCCAGCCGGCCTCGCTACATTCAGATGCCCTGCGAGCGTGGCCTCCTTTTTCCTAGATTTGCTCACAGCCGTCTCCACTGAGGGTTGCACTTTGCTGTCTGTGTTAGCAGAGCCTCCAGGTGAGGAGGATGGAATCCTTTATTTGGGAAAGGCGTGTTATTCACAGTGGACCCACTTAAAGCCACAGCAGGGCTCTGTGCCTGTCACCTGCAAGGCCTGCTCCAAGCAGGTGGGGTTTAGCCACAGAGGAGGTTCTGTGTCACCACGACCTCTTGCTAAACCATGTTGCCAGGCGAACTGAATGTCTGTGCTCTCGTATGAAATGGCGCGTTTTGCAAGTGTTGAAAACAAGAGCGCCCGGCTCTCTTTGCGCACAGGCGTGCATTCTACGTGTGCCGTGTAGATTTCAATACGGTGCATGCAATGGCATTGGTGTGCAGGCATGCTCTGAGACGGTACAGAGAACTCTCCGCTGTGACGGTGGGAGGGATTGCGAATCACTCCAGGGAGAAATTAAAACCCGAATCTGTCTCTGATCTCCACCAAATTAGAAACCATCAGTTCACAGCTGGGCGGAGAGAGGCTTGGAAACTCAGTGGTTCTCCTTTTATTACGCGTCCCCGAAATCTCATTTGCAGCTCTGGAGAATTGCTAGTCTGGTCACGTATTTTTTGTCACTGTTAGGTTGCTTTTTTGCTCTTTATATGACTGAACGTTTGAACAATAATTGAAGGACAAACCCGGGTACGTAACGCGTCATTTCTGGAGTGCATTTCCCAACGTTGTGGCTCAGGGTTACAGATCTACTCATTTCCTATTAGTTATTCTAACAGAGAGCTCGTGAATCTCAGCTGATGACTCTTACATTTTTGTGTTCGCTTTGTTACCAAGCAGCATTTGAAGTTGATTTGGAGATGATTTGATCTCGCCTGTGCTCAGCGCTGGCGTTGGAGAATGTTGGCAGCTCTGGTCTGCGTCCTCCCTGCTCTTCCTTTTGTGGCCATGTGACCAGTGTCTGGAGATTGATTTCTTGAAGATTTGCTTGTAGAGAAGATGAAAGGAGATGAAGGAACATCTGTATTTGAGTCCCGCCCTCAGTGGTTAGGTCGTGACGGTGTGCCGCGCTGGCTCACCTGGGGCTAACCTGGTGAACTTTCAGCTCTGCGCACGTCCGCGTATGTCTGCGCCAGTAACGTAACTTGGGAAATAAGGTGCTACCTCCATACAAGGTTTCCTTTGTGTTTTGTAGCTGGCAGAAATGAGGACAGACGGGCATGTGGGTGGGCAGATGCGTGAATGAATGGGCGTATTGGCGGAGAGAAAGATGGACTGATCGATACATTCATTTTTTTACCAGAAGAGGATCAATTTAGGGGGCAGAATCTCAAGCAATGCATGTTCATTTTCTCATGTGCTTTTCCATTCCTGTGGGTTAGTGGTTGTAGTGTTGCATATGAAATGTGGAGATATTTGAACCATTATAAAACATTTATTTTTTTAATTCTGAGTCTATGACTAAGAATTAGCGCTGTTCATCTCATGCCTGGAGAATGACGTACGGGACCGGCCACGGGTAGCCCCTTCCTACCAAAGTATAAACTGCCTTTTTACGGCTCTGGGGGCTTCCGGAAACCCAGCACACTCAGAGTGTATGCAGACACGCAAATGCATGGTGCTTGGCATTCATTTTTCCTTCATATGTGTCATTTCTTTAAGAAACAAGTACCCTGAATAGAATATCAAACTGTTCCTTTAGAAGTCCTGATGTCATATTGCCATTCTGTATGGAGAATATTCCTCATCTCTTTGTACATTATGATGCCAGCGTTGTTTGCTGCTGTGGGTCCAGGTGATGGAAAAAAGGTTACACACACGTGTGTATGTTATGTTGTATTTGTGCATGCACACATGGCATATGTGCATATAGAACATACATGTGATATTGGTATGTAAATGCATGCCTATGCATGTACATTTCAAGTGTTGTAGATGTACATACATATGTGTTGGTGTAGAGATTTTGCATTACAGCTAGGGAGGCTTTGCTTAATGAGGAAGCTCTGCCGTGGAACCTCTTTCAGTTTGGGAATCAGGGCTCGTCTGCAGCGCCGTTCCCAGCCTTACATCAGCATCTGGGACACAGTGGACTCTATGCCAATATTTGTTTAGTGAAGTTCTAGAATTAGACTCTGTCTTAGTCACTATATATATTGTGATACTAATCTATATGTGCATATATTGAAGGGTTTCCGGTATACCTGTTCAAAAAGTAAGGTGCATGCCTGCATGTGTAATGAAACTCTATTTTGGGAAAACAAGGGAAAGGTACTTTCATGAGCAGATAATGTCCCAGGAAGGCTACACAGGAGAGTGGCAGCTGTGGTTTCTGCCGGGGAAAGATGGGAAGCTGAGGAGAAGGCTGAGGGTGAATTACTTTTATAGTGAACCATTTGGAATTTTTTTACCATATGTGTGTATTACCTATTTAATAAAAAGTATACAGTTAAAATAGTTTATGAATATGATAAGTTCATTAATATCTTCAACTTTTATCCTCACTTTAAAACTTTCCATTTTACTTTGTCTTTAGGAAATTACAGGAAAATGACACGCCATCATCTGAGACAGTGATGGACTGGGATGAGAGCTACTTTTCTCCAGGATAACTGGAGAACGTAGTGTAGAGTGGATGCTTTAATAACGTCAGTAGATTTTGTTCAGAAGCTGTTCTGCTTTATACGTCCCTCATGCTGTCAGAATGTTGTCCAGTGATTCTTAAAAGTCAGAATCTGTTGATCATAATGCAAAAGAGGCAGCCTTAATTAGCCTGTGAGTTACAGATTTTGTATTGCTAATAATTTACTGTGAATCAGGAAGTTGCCTTAATGAAGGTGTGATTTTAAGGATGAAGGAGACACTTCTGTGCTTGTGATAACTCCACAGGAATGAGTGGAGACCTCTTACCGAAGCTGAAATGCATCCTTCTTGCTTGAAGGAGTTTGGTTGCTGAGAATCTGATAACAGTATTAACATACGAATGTCATCACAGCTATCAGATCTGTTTTGACTGAGTGTTGCCGGTGAATGTTACCAAACAGAAGCAGAGTAACTAAGTATGCTCTGTCCATCAAGTTCCATTTTGCGTTTTGAGAGTCTTGTTCACCGTAGTCCTATGTCAACGTAGATAAAGAATTCCCTAGCGGCTCTCTGCATAGAGGTTTCCATAGTTTACCACAGTTGATGTGTGGATGGATTTAGGTGGTACATAGACATGAGATTAAACACAGTTAAATCACAGAAACTGACATTTATTTCAGTTCTCCAGCAGGGCTTCTCATGGAAGATAGTCCATCTTTTTAGGGGCTTGTATGCCTTTAAAGCGACTATCTGTTGCTCATAGGTTGTGGACAGGCAAGAAAACACAGCTAGAATTTAATCTCTTTTTCATAACTATCATCTGTTCCCTTCCATGCCATACTGGTTTGACATTTCTTATAGGTAACATGCTTTATTTTAAGAAAAGTTGTAAGTTAATAACATGAGCTGCCCTAAGTAAAGGTAATTGATTTTTCAAATGCAGACAGATGTGATTAAAATCGTGAAAGTATACTGAAAACTAGGATAGGATAGTCATCAAAATAACGTGACTTTCCTGTGGGCAGGTGTGAATTTTTTTTTTTTTTGATGCCTTAAATAGTTTTGCCATCCTAATCATTGACCAGGGATTATCATCGCCATACTGGTTGCCATCTGGATGAGGATTCCTTGGAGAGGAAAGAAGACAGGTCTGAGATTCAGAAAACCTAATGTTTAGCTCCGTTTTTATGCTGTTCATGACGGTGAATAGCATGGTCTGTCAGGTCACCAGGGAGGGAAAGAAACATCCTCTTCTGTAACGTGGGCATGATAGTGCCAGCCTTCGCTCATGAGAACCAAACATGATCATACGTGTGCATGTGCTTGGAAATAACCAAGAGCAGCATTAAAAGGAAACCATCTCTTAATTATTTTTACACTGTTAAAATGCCTATGTAGCATATACAGCACACATATCCAAGTCCTTTTAGGCCACGAAAGATGCTTTTATTTCCAGCATCTAAATTTAAATTTCCCACAGTACGAGATGAATCACATTAGTTGTATGCGGAGCTGGTATTGAGTATGAACAAAGTTTCCCCACCGTGTTTAACTTTAGAATTTGTCAGAAGCATTTCCAGTCAAGTTTGTTTTAATTACTTCTGCATTAGGGAGGCCACAGAATGAGATGTTTCCACTGCGACTAGATATCATTTCTCTTAATTATATTGGCAAAAAACAAATGTGAAAATAATTGGGGTTTTTTTTTGAGGATGAGGAAGAACAGAGAACTTCTCATACACGGCTGGAGGAATTGTAAAATGGTTCATCTACTTTAGAGTTGTATTTGTCAGTGTCTGGCTAATGAAATTTAAAGTGTGCATCCATGTGACCCTGAAATTACAGTTCTAGATCTACAATCAGCTCTGGATAAAAGCTTAGCCGTGGATGCGGAGAGATGAGTGCGAAGCTGTTCATCGTGGCGTCCTTTGAAATAGCTGGCAGTTGAAAACAACCTGAATGCCCATCAAGAGGGGGAATTGATTTTTTAAAAAAGGTATAATACATTCATGTGATGGAGTCTTAGGCAGCAATTATGAGGCATACCCTAGAATCTGTGTGTATCAATATTAGATTGACCTAAAAAAAGTGGAATGTTGAGTGTGGGCAAAAACTCGAGTAGCAACATGAACAATGTTACCACTCGTGTCATTATATATATATTTAAAAACCCTATAGAAAGGTCAGGGGTGGATGGGGTGAGGACGTGGCTGCTCCTCGAAAGACCAGCGTTTGGGAAACGTGAGCTCAGGTGAAGACGTGTGACGATGTTTCTCGGTCATAGCGGATGGAGCTTTAGATGGCTCTAAAACTAAGACAGCGCAAAGTTTTGTTGCAGTAAATGTAATGCAGTGTATCCGCGTGGCCTCCGTTAGAAACATGTAGACTGAGCTGGGAGGCCACACTGATTCCAGCTCGCAGAATCGCGGTTCAGGGAACGGTGAGCCCCGTTCTCTGAACTCAGACCTCCGACTGACTCCTTCGCCACTTGCGGGACTCGTCCAACCCCATTACACGGTAGCACGGGGAGTGTGCAGTTTGCCTTAACTTACCCTCGTGTTGCTTTGTTACATCTACACGTTTGGTGTTTAACGTCTTCCGTTTCCAAGTAGAGCACCGACTTCAGAATGAAATTATTTAACATCCGCTTTCCGCGGGTAACGGAGGTGAGTTACCGCTGAGCATCTTCTCCCGCGGGAGCTGCCGTCGCTTCTCGAATAGCATCTCCAGAGCGCCGTGACACTAAGGTATTGCCTGCTTTTTTGTCCAGAGCTGCAGAAGTAGTGAGTTGCAGCATAAATAATAACCTAATAGCAGCATAATTACATGATGCCTCTTGCTGGTGTTCACCAAAATGCTTCATAAGCGCACTCTGGTGTTACGAATCATGGCTCAGGTTTGTGACTTGACAGAGCCCTGTCAACCCACTATGCAGCGTTTCAAAGAGAGGGTGTAAAACTCTGCATTTATTGGAATTACCAGAAATAATCTGCAGTAGAAGAAATATCTGACGTGGCACGTGACGTTCCATGTAGAAAACCACCATGTGCTGCTATTTCTTTGTGTAAATTTCTGAACTTGAAACTTCAGAGCGTGTGTGTGTGTGTATGTGTGTACGTACACACATATGCGTAGCCCTTAGAGATCTCTGAGTGTAGAAATCTTCAGTAGTCTACAGGAAAAAACGTGTCTATACAGAATCTGCATCTATATACTCATATCTGTTTTGCAATTTATGTATTTATAATATATGTGCACACTGTAAACCTCAAACGTGTCTTTCTTTTTGTTTGCTAAGGATCATGAGCATTTGTAGTTGAAACGGTTCTGCTAAGTGTTCACTGCAAAAAGGTGAATTCATTTCTTCACCTCCCCTACACAGCCCAGGGTGTTTCTGAGCCTTCGATCACTTGGCCACACGGGCCACCGTGGTCTCAGGTCTGCACCTTTGTTCTCCGTGACAGCCCTTCGCTGTGAGCATTTTACCAAACATCCCGAGATCTGCGATGTCCCTGGTGTGTTTAGCTTGATGGAACCAGTGCTGTGTTTGGACGATCTGTTTCTCGAAGGCCTGGGGGGAGCAGTTTAGGAAGATAATCGTATTTCATGGAACATTAAAAAAAAAAAAAAAAAGAAAAATTACAGGATCCATCTGACGAAGCTTTGTTTACAGTCCAGCTGTTTCAAGTCTCATCTTATTTCTTATGTTCTAAAATTTTCATTCGAATCACCGCTCTCTCGGGCAGGATGTCTTATTTCAGTTTTTACGTACACACGATTTGGGTTTTCCATCATTCTAAAAGCAACTTTCCTCTGGCAGCTTTCAACTTCCACAGTGTGTGTTGATTAGTTCAAGAAGATTCCTCGGGGACGTCTTAGGCTGTTAACCCTGGTGACTAACGATGGCACCCATTGGAGAAACTAGCAATAAGGGTGTGTGACTCTATATTCCCACATAGAGACTTTGCTTTCCGTCTCTTGAGTTATAAATTGTGATACAAAATTAATCCATTCTAAGCACGCAGTTAAGAGTTTTAGAAGATGTATATGACTTGTTCAGCCATCGCCGGTTTTCCATCACTGAAAAAGGGCCTTTTTACCCATTTGCATGGATTGCCTACCTCAATTCCAATTTCATGCAGTCAGTGGTCTCTTTTCCCTCTATAATTTTTCCTTTTTTTTGTAATGGCTCCAAACTGTAAATAACCCAAATGTCTGTCAACATGAGCCTGTAAAACACACCGTGGTAGGTGCAAGCAATGGAATACTACTCAGCAATGAAAAAGGACCAGGCTACGGATACATCGCAAAGCCCAGATAAACTTCAGAAGCATCATGCTCGGTGAAAGACACCAGAGATGAGAGAAGCCATATTTTATCCCATTCATATGAATTTTAGATCTCATTGTAAATTGATTGATTTTTCAACTTCTGACTTGGGTCCACTAAATTCTTGAGCAACTGGTTAATTCTTTCTGAACCGCTCTTTAATTTTCCTTTTAGTTTGTGTATAAACTCTTGTTTTTAACGCTGTTTCTAAAAGGAATGCCTCACTTCCCTGTAAATGCTCTGTGATCAGCCACAGAAGAAATGACCCATTCAGTGGCCATTCTAATCACAGTTCGCATTAAGAGTTTTTCGTCTCACTGTGATGAAGGGGTTTACCTCTTTAAACAAATGATTCTATTCAAGAAATGCAGGTGCTTCTAGATGCAAAAACGTATACAGGGATTTTAATTCTTCTGTTCTTACAAACTTGCTGTAGAGAAATGTACGCATTTCTTCAAGTGTGAAATTGGGGTCGATCTGAAGGGGACCCTCAAGGTATTAGGAAATAAAACTGTACCCTTTCCTTGGAAGAAAACTTCATTTGAAAATTATTGCATTCTGATGATCTTGAAGCGATATTCATCAAAACATCTTTTGTGTTGGCATTTAAGAACATGCCAAATTCTCTTTGGGCTGGAGTGACAGAAATACCCAAAATGTTCATGCCGGTAGAATGTGCACTGATGATGTTTTTGCCTGGTGAGTTCGAATAGATCTATTATACAATTATCTTCAGTTATATACTAAAATTATACAAAAGATAAAAGAAATCAATAAATGCATCATCATCAGATGGTGTTGGAAGTTGGGTTTTCCCTTAAAGCATGAATGCCATCAGAAAGAATCCAAGCATAATTTCTCCCCATTCCTTATTCAGCCATGCCTGCCACATAGAAAACTGCCTCCAAACTAATTTTGGAGTGACCTTGTGATGGGGTTATGAGCCTAAGAAATTGTATCAGAAGCCTCAGGCAGGATTTATGAGAGAATGTGAATTGAATTTTGCATGGGGAAGGAACATTTCATTTAGTATTTATTGTTAAGGGCTATTTTAACATTGGGCAATGAAACAGCTTGATTCCCTTAAAGACACCCACCACTCTGGTTCACCCTACCTGTGGGTAACCAGTGACCATCTCAGGGACAGAGCCAGCTAATGCCTTTCCCCATCTGATGGCTGTGTCTTATCTCCAGACATTCCCAGAAACTCCGACTATCCCCCTGCCATTAAGGTGTCATACCTACCTTTAGACCCCATCAATCAGTAATTTGAATACTGACAATCTCACATTTTTGAATAGATAAATATGGACCAGCCTCCTCTGAGTGTTTTACCCATAACTTCTCTAAATGTAGCAAATTTGATTCTGCTAACTCTAAAGGTAGGCAAAAAATATCATCCCCACTTCATGGATCGTGAAACTGAGGCACCTAGCAAAATTTAGGTGATGTAACTTACTCCCCAGTGGTAGCTGAATAACATATCCCACTCTCACCTATGCCCTCACCCCAGACATGTATGTCCTGAATCCCTGTAGCCTGTGAACACATCACCTTACAGGGCAGAAGAGTCTTTGCAGGTGCTGTTAAGGCAAGATCTTGAGTTGAGGTTTTGTTGGAGGGCCCAGTGTTGTTGCCATGGAGACGGAGGCAGAGGAGGATTGGACCACAGAAGTGGGAGATGTAACGATGTCATAGAGAACCGATGGACTCTAGGAAGGCGCCAGGAGCCAAGGAATGCCGGCAGCCTCTAAAAAGCTGGGACAGACGAGGCAGTGGGGCTCCCCTGAAGTCTCTAGAAGGAATGAGCTCTGTGGACACCTGGATTGCAGAGTTCTGATCTCTGGAGCTGAGAGAGAATAGATCTGTGTGGTTTTACACCTCTGTGTTTGAAGTGATTTGTGACAGCACCTACGTGAACATGGGACACTTCCCTCGTTCACTCCCGTAGTGACGGGAGCTAGGTGTCGGACCCCAGAGAGGCAGGCGCAGAGCCGCAGATAGATCCTTGTTATAATGTGGCACTCAGGGACTTTGGACCCCATGAGGTCCCTGGAGCGAGGAAAGCGCAGCGGTTTAGTGAATGGAAATGTGGACTCGAGTGGTCTGGGTCTGACCTCAGCCCTGCTCCCTGCCAGCTGTGTCATTGGCCACGACGTGGGGCCTCCCAGCCTCCGCTGTCCAAAATGGGCATACCGGTGACACCTGCCCTCGGTGGTCCTGAGGATGGAGGAAGTTAATGCGTGAAAGTTCTTCATCTCATCGTCAATGCCGTCGTCGTAGGGGAGAAAGAAATACCTTTCCTCACTCGCTGTCAGATTCGCGGCTGACATCCATATAACAAAAGACAGGTTAACAAGAGAAAAGCATACAAATGTGTTTAACCGAAGTTTTATGTGGCATGGGCGCCTTCAGAAATAAAGACCCGGAGACCCAGGGAAGACTGTATTTTCATGCTCAGATTTGAGGAAGAGCGGACCATTGTGTAGGAAGTGGGATTGGGCAGAAAGGGTGTGGTCTAATGGTAACGAACTTGGGGGATGTAGCAAGGCCTCCAGGTGTGGGGTAGGACACCTCTGGAACGAGGGTCTTAGGACCTACTTGTGGGAGAGGTAGGTCAGAGGATTCCTTTATGATGTGCTTCAGAGGAGAAAGGCAGGTGAAGGTCAGAGTGACCTTCTTGCTTCTGCGGTGTATTGAATTGCCAGAGTGCCGTGTTTTGGGCGGCTCTGTCCCAGGCCCTGGCGTCATGAGCACATTGAATAATACAGACGTCACTCCAGGACTCCATAAGGACATAAGGGTTTCAAATTTCAAATTTCAATTGTATCACTAGCACCCTAAATTTGTCTATGCACTCATCATGCTAATTTTATTTGTAATTGATGTGCAGGGGGGGGTGTGTGTACAAACAGTCTTTTCTGAAATGAGTCCAAAGGATGGTGAAGGGCTACACGGGACCGTGATCTGACTCCTGGAGGTGCTCAGTGTGCGGCAGCTGGCTTCTCAGTGGGAAGGTCGGTAGGCATCTAGGTTAAGAGAAAGTGAAATTACGTGGGTGGTAATTTACACGTGGTGCTTATGGAGCAAATACTGATTGAAAACTCAGTGAATCGGGACTCTGAGGACATGCCAGAGTTAATGTTCCTCCAGAAGGGTCTCTCACCATAAAGCAGTGGTTGCACTTTGGGGCTTTGATTAAATGAGTCTCTCTGAGTGATTAGGGACCAATGTTACTGTAGGCGGTCCTGGGTTTTCATCACCAGGCATTTTGTGACATCGCTCATCATGATGCGTGTTGTCTCTCACTGGACTGTATTTTCCGGCAGGAATAACACTGCAGTTTGGGGTGGGGGGAGGGTGTTGCATTCCCTCCTGAGAGCTCCAGCTTCAAATCACTGTTACTAGAAGAATGTATCATGAAAGCAAAATTCTATCTTAAACATCAGCGATCATTTCAAGCAGGGACATTGTGTCAGTCCTCTCCCATTTGGCAAATGGGTGCAAGGCATCCATCTACGTCGGGCACTTTGTTAGGCGCTAGGAGTGTGAAGGTGATAGAAATACAGTCCTGCACACTCACGTAGCTCACAGGCATGAGTAAAATCATTTCGATTCACGGAGGCAAGCATGACCAGAGCCGTGTGCACCTGCTGGTGACATTCTGAGAGTCCCCAGTGTTACATGCGCAGCATAAGCATCTAGCCCTTCAGCGCCAAAACTCAAACCATAATTTGTCAACTGCGGCGTATCAGGAGAAACACTACAGTCAGAGTGAGGAGATGTAGTTTTTTCATTTCTGTGTCAGGATTTTCTCTATCGAAAGAGACAGAACCCAGCTCCAGCTAGTTTATTCAAGGGGGGACAAAAAGAAAATACAAAGAAAAAGGTTTGACCGAGATAACAGTGGTGGTGGCAGCGGTGGAATTATCAGCTGATAAAACAGAAAGGTCTTGAGTAGGCTGCTGTGGTTTGGACAGAGTGTGTCTCCACCAAAGCTGATGCTGACTTTTGCCCCCGGTGCGGCAGAGCTGGGAGGTGGGGCCTGGTGGCAGGTGTTTGGGTCAGGAAGGCGGATCCCTCATGCATGGTTTGCAGCTGTTATCACAGTGGCGAGTTGAGTTCTTGCTCTCACGAGACTGGATTGGTTCTGGAGGGGAGTGGGCTAGTTCCTGGCAGTGTGTGTTGTGATAAAGCCAGGACGCCCCTCGGGTTTTCCCCTCTTCACATATTTGCTTCCTTCTTGATCTTCTCTGCTGTGTTGGGACATGGCATGGAAGCCAGGGCCAAGCCCTTGAACTTCGCAGCCTGCAGAACCGTGAGCTACGGAAACCTTTACCCTGTAAATTACCCAGCCTCAGATGTTCCCGTACAGCAGCACAAAAGCAGCTATGACATAGACCATCAAGCATGGCCGGTGCAGTGGTTTTAAAACGTGTCTGGCAATTCTCTGGCACTCCTGCCTGTAAGAGGTGGGGTCTAGTAACCCTTCTCGCATGGGTCACGCTTAGTGACCTGCCGCTAACGAACAGAGCCTGGCGGGATGGTGGTGCGTGACTTCCGAAATTAGATCATCAACTGCGTTTCCACTTCTGCTTTGCTCTTTCTGGAAACAGTCACTCTGGGATGAGCCACCCAGCTGCCAAGACGTGCAGACTCACAAGCAAGGGGTGCATTTGGGGGTGAACTGAGGACGCCTGCCACAGTTAGCACCAGCTGACCGGAAACGCATGTGGCCTCCCTGGGGACGGGAGGACTGCAGTCCTGGCTGACGCCGCACTGAACCCCCTGAGCTGCAGCACCCCAACTGACTGCTCCCGAACCCCTGACCCTCAGAGACACCACGAAGGGTGATAGATGTTCATTGCTGTTTCCTTACGTCACAATACAGCAGATTTGTGGCTTAGGATCAATACTCAGCGTCTCTCTCTTGGTTGGCTCTTCTCTGTGGCTGTGTTCTCAGAGGGGCTCGTCTCTCTCGGTGATAAAGAGGATACAGTGGTTCCAATGTCACCCCATGTTCAAGTTCAGTAGAAAAGACACCACAGAGCTCCTCTCCCGGAGTTCCTCTGGTCACACCAACCTGTGTCCTGTGCTGGTCCCTGGGGCAGTCCCATGGCTGGGACATCTTCAAGGTACAGGAATAGGGTCACGGCCACTGCAGCTCAGAAGGAGATGGGGTGAGAGGTCATGTGCCACCAGTGGGACCATGGACTTGTCATGGAAACAGGGAGGAATTTAATCAGCAATTATTGAGTTTAGCTACTAGGTGTTGGGCACAGTTATAAGCACTGGAGGTCTTTGGGCAGAAAAACAGAACAGAAATTTCTATTCCACACAGTGTACGTTACAGTGGATGAATTCCAGGTGGTTAAAACCACTGTCAACCCAGCAGACGGTCCCATGTTGGTCATTTAACAGCTGTGTGACGTTAAACAGGCCACTCTCTTCTAAGTCTTATTAAGGTTTAAAACATCTTCTCTCTCCTCGGCAAGGTTTTTCTAAGGATGAGAGGGAGGTGATCGATGTGGAAATAATACAAAAACCACAGAATATTGTTGTCTCTGACATCGGAGCCGAGTTTGCAGCCTGGAGAAAATATTTGTAAGTCCTATGCTAAGAAAGGGCTCATATCCAGAATGGAAGACAAATGACCCTGTTAAAAAAAAGAAGGGCAATGTGTTTGAGCAGAGATTTCACAAAAGATGATAAACAGATGGCTGATGAGCACATGAAAAGACACTCAGCACTATTAGTGATCAAAGAAATATGAATTTAAACTGTGGTGAGACACCACCCTACGTGGACTAGATTGACTGAATTTAACAAAACGGACAAAGACTTGTGTTTTTAGCAGTTTATTCAGTAACTCGCTGTCCAATGTCAGGTGAATTGAACAAATCTCTATATATTCATAAATGGAATAAGAACCAAAAATTTAAAAAATGAAGTACTGGTGCATGTAACACAGACACATTGCAGGAAAAAAAAAAGAAGTTGGCTGACTGGAAGCAGTCAGACACGAACGATGATACACTGTACGTTCCATTTATATGAAATTCCGGAGAAGGGAAATATGGTCAGTCGTGGCAGAAAGCAGGTTAGAAGTTCCCCTGAGCAGAGCTGGGATTTGGGTGCACAGGAACTTGCTGGGTTGCTGGGTGTGTTTTATATCTCGACGGTGATTGTTTACAAGACTGCATTAATCAAAGTTCACCTATGTGCATTTTTAAAATGGGTGCACTTTATTATATGTAAATTGTGATTCAACAACTTTAACTTAAAAGTTAGTATTTAACTACAGCCTCGTGGACCTTCCGAGATTTCAGAATGGCGCTTTGGAGATGTGTAGAAGGCGGCCCCGGGACATTTTAGCCGGGGTAGCTTTTATCCACTTCACACGGCAGGCAGGGGGGGCATTTGGAACCATTCGCTTGGCTCAAAGCGGTAGGTTCAGCAAAATGTGTGATCAAGGATTGCAACACAGTGAACTGCAAGCCAGGTCAAAGTCTGCAGATGTGTCCTAGTTCACAGACACCGTGTTTTGGAAGTGGGGAATTTCACACGTGAGTGTAGACCTGGCTTCTCATGGGAAATGGTAAGATGGGCAACACTGGGCCTGTCGTGGCTGTAGCAGTGATCATGGGGGGGGGTGGGTCTGGTGCCCTCTGCGTGAGAAAGCGTGCTCCAGTTTGCATCAGGACCCGGCACCCGTCCTCCTGTTTGAGATCTGATTACTCCCTGTAGAGTTTCTTATAGTCTTAGTTTACTCAGCATACGTATTTTGGTGTATGCATTTACAAGCACTTTGATGTGGGCAGCATCTCCTTTGATTCTTAATAATTCTGCAAGATAAATACTTATTCCCTTCTTATAGGAATGGAAACGTACGGTCAGGAAATGAAGTAACTTTCACAAGATCACTTAGCTAGGAAGTCCTAGATCTAAAATTCAAGTGGTCTTTCTTTTTATGTGATACTTCCTGTCAGTGAGGAGGAGGAGAATGAGGAAGTGAGAAGAGGAGCAATTATTTAAAAATAAGAGCCGGTTGTCATGGTCTCCTTTGTGTTTCCACGCCTGCCTTTATCCAGTGCTCAGCCAGCCCACAGTCAGTGCGTGATCATTGCTGCTGTTGCCGTTGAACCAAATTGATTTTCTCCTCAAATAATCCCAGTTTATTTTTATAATCCGATATTTCCTCCATGCTGACACTCGAAAAAATTTCCAAAGCATTTACGGCTTCCATGTATTGTACAACTCTAAAAGAGCCTTTTATATTAACAGTGCAAATTAAACTCTTTGGCCTCATATGTTAACAGATAACGGTTCACGTTCTAGATTCTACCTGTCTGTCCAACGTGCTTTGCCCATCGACTCCGGGATAACGGCTCGCTGCTCCCAAATCCCGCGGGAGGCTCCACCGCTCTCTCCGCCTTCCCAAATGCTGGGGTGGGTCATTTATCACAAAGCCGATGGGTTGGGATGGTATCCTTGAGAGCACACGGAGGGGGGCAGCGTGAAGACCCCACACTGAGATGCCAGCGGACAGGACAGGATGTAGGGACGTCAGGCCAGAGCCGTGGGAAGTGCCAGAGATGGAACCAGTGGAATTGCTCTTGAACTTGCAGTTGCCGTGGAAACTTTGGAACTCCAGAAGCAGCAGCTGAAGAATCAGGTGGCGGTGATGATGATGATGATGGTGAATAGTGGTGGCGATGCCGGTGGTGATGGTTATGCTGATGTTAATGATGATAGTAGCGACGACAGTGATGGGGTGATAGTAATAAGATTAGAAGGAGGAAGAAGGAAAAGGAGAGAATCTAGAAAAATATATTTCAAAACTAAAAACAATTATTAGACTCTCAGACGTAGCTACAGAGAGGCGAATCATTCCGGAAACTTCGATTCCGTCTTCCTGTCTCTCGTCCTTCTGGATGACTCCCTCCAGAGTATTGTTGTGATTACTTAAATAGTTTTTTAAAAAAGTTAGCTTCATAGATTATTGTGGATACCGTTCAGGGAGCGGATGACCCGTGCGACGTGCGTTTGTGGAGCTGTGAAATTCAATCTATAAAATGACTGCAGCTTCTATATTAAAAAGGTGTGAATAAAACATTTAAGATTGTTTTTAAAAAGTCTCTGTGCATGTACATATGCTGTTTTCTTTGCCCGGAATGTCCTTCTCTTCCCTCTTTTCCTCTCCGAATGTACTCACTGTTTATTATTTAAGCTGAGTAACGTCTGCATTTATGGGAGTCCCTGACCCCAGCTCCCTGAACAAAGATGAAAAGGGTCTCGTCCTTCCTGCCTGCTGTCAGAGTACTCATGATCTGTTTGCCTGTTTGGATTTTTATCTTGCTATGTGGACATGTGGACTCTCTTGATTCTTTCTATAAACTCTTTACATGTGGCATGTGCTTATTAAAGGAAAGCTAGGATGTAGGAAATAATATAGAGTCACTTTGACTTAGTACCCATTGTTTAGAAGGAAGTGCAGATTTTTTTTTTTTTTTACTGCTACCAGATACTTCATATTACCATGCGGTTATACATTCCCCCCAGTACCGGGCTTCACTTGTTTTGAGTAACCATCACTCATTCCCCTTTGCATTCATTGTTTAGATATTTATTGAGTACTTACGGTGGTGTGCAGTGTTGTAGGGAGGGGTACAGCAATACGACAAACAAGTTTCCTGTCCTCATGAACGTTACATTCTAGAGGCAAAAGATCAACTAACTAAGAAGCTTGCAAGCAACCCCTCATAATTCTGGATTCATTTGCTTACAGTAGAGCTAACCCCATCGTCTGACCCTCAGGAGGGAGTGGTGTGATCGAAATCCAGCTTGTTCCCCTGGCCCCACATACCAGTCCATAGATGAGTCAGTGGTATACGTAGGTCCGATGCACATTGGTATGGGGACTTTTGCAGGAAATAAGCTTGCTTTCTTTCTCTTCTGGTAGACTGTAAACTTGGAGCTGCTAGGGATAATTTGCTATTTTGTAGCATAGCTCTGCCTGAGAATATACTCACGGAGGAAAGAAGCCCATTGAAAAGGTGGAGAATCCTTATGGCCAGGTTTGTACACCTGGATCCAGCTATGCCTGAAGTCAGTGTTTTCCCTGAACTTTTCGTCTTCATGAGCCAGTAATACCTATTGGCTTAAATTGAAGCTGGGTGTCTGCCATTTGCAGACCTGTCCTGTACACCAAGTTACTGTTCTAACTACTAGGTAGTTAGCATGAAATTTTTACATTGTATTTCACAATCCGTGCCGTGGTTTCTGCTTACGGCAACTAGCAAAGGCAGTTATTTACAATTAGTAAGTGAATAGAGCTTCAGGCTACTAGGGCTCTAAAGTTGGGGATCACTCATAACGAGCATATTTTGAGTCTTTGGGAAAGAGTCTCTGAGTACCTCTTCACTTGATCTGTGACTTTCAGTGGGAAACATCCATGTTTGTTATTCTGTGACTTTTTACATCTTTTGCCTAATGGATAAGCTGTTATTTCTTGATGATCAATCTCGGTGATGGTCCCAATGTCAGGTGGATTAGGACAGTCACAGAAATAAGGAGTATGGATTATAAAGTCTAAGACTTACATTTCATAGACAGAGTAATTGAATTTGCAATGTATTGAGGGTTTTGTTCTGAGCCTAGATGGTTAGAAGCCAGTTCTCATGACATCCAAGGCAATGATGACCAGACCCCAATCTGGATGTTAGCCTTTGTTGAATTTCAAATCTGCTGCTAACTTTTTGTTTTTTTCCCCCATGTATTCCTTTGAGAATATTCTGGAAATTTGGAAGTTTTAGAACGTGTTAAAATGAGAAATGAGCACATCTCTCTGATAGAATCAGATTTCTTTCTTTTCTTTTTTTCAAAAAAGAAATTGCAGAGTGGCTCCCCAAGCTACTTTGCTTAGCAGCCTCAGAAATCATGAGACATGAGGTTGTATTTTCGGATTATCTAAGTAAATTTCCATTTCTCCCCTCCTGCCTCTCTTTTCTAACCTGAAGAGATAGATCTTGAGTCTTTCAGTCTCTGTGAAATGGTTTTCACTTGGTTGTCATATTAAATACGAATTTCCCTTAATCCTGGCAGCTTTACTTCATTTTGCACCTTTTCCTATAGCCTGGGAATTTAATTTTGCCTTAATGCTACAATTTCTAGGTTCTGTTCTTTATGTATGGTACTGTGCTTTGGGGTAGACAAAAGGTGCTCAAACTATATCCTCATTTACAGAAGAGCCATAGAGGGAGAACAAGAAAGTACTTACATAATTGAAATCATAATGTTTTGAAGCTAAGCTCATTTTACCTGCTCAGTTTTCTTGCAATCCACTGGAATCCATCATAAAAACCTTATTAGTGCCCTCTGTGATGCTTTATCAGGTAGCTACTGAGGACCAGGGTCATCTGTGCAGGAAATGAAATGCATAAAAACACAAATACAATTAACCATTGGGTCATTTTGGCTGTTCAGGAGGTGAACAGCTAGTTTATTTTTAATTGGAGAGAAATCCAGCTCAGGCACAATTAGGCACTTTCCTGGTGACCTGTGGTAGAACTTCTCTTTGTCCATTCGGACGGGGGAAGGAGGAAAATGGGTCATTGTGGCCGAAGTGGAGCCTCTAGATACCTAATAGCATGTTTTGTTCATTAGAGGTTCAACTGGACATTCAATATCACATCCTGTCTAAGGTAGGACCCTACCCAGTTCCCTCTAGGCAGGTTTTACCCTCCGTGGCAGCAGCCAAGGGTGGAGAAAGTGAGTGTGGATGCAGACGGCACGATTGCCGGCAATCCCGGCAGCCCAGCAAAGCCATCAGTAGACTGAGCTGTGTCCTCCAGGCTCAGACTCCCTCTACGCCACACCAGAGACAAGGCAGGTAATGAAGTCATGTGAGCTGCTGCCTCGCTGGTGTTACATGGTGTTTGTAGCTTGCTTTAGGAGGAACATCAAGCAATGCCATCCATCATGCCTGAGAAAACTCTTTACCACGTGACCAGCACGGGGAAGAGGTCCATCCCTGGGGCATTGAGAATGAGTCTCACCTGTGCACTCTGCCCCACCTGTGCTGTTGGCGCGTGTGTGCTTGCGGTTGCAAGAAGGTGAAACCTCTGCCGCCTCTTAATCTCGCCCGTGTTGTCCTCATTTATCTCACTCCAACCAAAGTCAGTCGGTAGAACTTTGCATTTCTGCTATTGGAGCATAGAGTATCTGAAGTATGCTTAATCTCATAGGCAAACCTTTCCATTTTATATACTAAAATTACTGATCCTGTTACATTCATGCCCCTTGTACAATAAATTTCTGTTCAGACCAATGCTACCTGTAACTTCCTTCCAGGGACTTTGGTTTTACAAATGCAAAACTACCTGAACCTTAAACATCTTACTGTGTGATTTTATGTTTATTTGTATGATAATTAAACAAAATGTATAGCGTAGTTTTTTTTTTAGTATTCACAGTCTCTGGAAGACAAAGTCCGTGAAAGCAATAACTGTCATTTTCCTTTTCCTGTTCCCATGCTGGTTCCTGCTCCTACAATAACACAGAACACATGATGGGCAGCCCATAAACACTTCTGAATGAATGAAGCAATGGAGGCAGGTTGGCACTGGGCTGTATTTGGCAGACATGTCATTTTAAGATAGAGTAACAGAAGGACATGGCAGGGAAATAGGGACGGATGAAGTGGTTCACCAGAAGGCACAGAGATGAGGAAAAACATGAGATAGTCCTGACCCTGGAACCTCCTAATCTCAGTTCTTCTTGGAGTCCCCTTAAGTCCCTGCCTTAGATGCCATAGGCTAGTCTTGTGTTCTCATTGGAGACTTCTTTCTTGAGTGATTTTGAGTAGAATTCTCTTACTGGCAACCACAGAACCCTAATTGATAAAATTATACAGAAGGATCATGATGAATACATTGACCTCCTCTGAGCGGGGTATTTTATCTGCCCCGGAGCATATTTGGATCGTATGCATGTACCCAGAACCCTGCGTTCTGACCCAAGCCAACTATCCGAGTTCCAAGCAGGAGAAAGACGCGGGAAATCACAATTAGCACGGCTTCTGTTCATCAAGATTTTTGGCAGATGTGTCTCGTCGTGAGCGAACAGCTCACCTCTGCAGTTGTCCATCCTGACGGCGCTTGGAGATGCTTATCCTGCTGAGAATTCACCAAAAACCTATTCCTGAGCTCGCTGTGTCCTCTTTCCTCCCTGGGCTTATGTGAGAAAGCCCTGGGGAGATGGAGTCAGTGTGATTTTTCTTCAATTTCATTTTCACTGCTCAAAGGGGGAAAACCTCCAAGGCTGGGAAACTTGTCAGTTTTTGTGACTAAACAAGAAAAAAATTTTTCCAAATAACAGGTTTGTTCTAATCTTTCCAAAGGCTGATGCATGATTGGTCTGTGCCTTTTAGTCACAGATAGGCACATACCATTTCCAGAGCAGGTGTGACTTTGGTGAGAGAATGCTTGCAGCGGCCGAGGGAGGAGACAGCAATGTTGGTGCACCAGAGACTCGAGGTGTCGGGCGCCGTCACGACCCCCCAGGCCTGCAGAGGCAAAGAGAACAGTGTCCCTGGACACTGAAAGGGTAGCTTCTTGGAGGAGGGGGCCCCGCACATAAGCTGCAGTTTTTGAAAGGAACACGGGAACCATGAACAGTGTGGGACAAGGCAGAGAAGTGGGCAGAAAACCCAAACCCGCCTGTGTTCTCCTGCCAGGAGCCCCCGTGGGTGGAGGCAGAGCCCCTGGTGCAGGTGGGTCACCCCTGGGAGCAGGAGAGGGTGAGAATGGGTTTTAATGAAGGGACCAGAGAGAACAGTCAGCACAGCCGGTTGTCAGTCTTCTGGCTCCCAGGTTTGGTCAATTTGTAGCGTTCGCAGAGAGCCCGTTCTCTCAATATAGTAACAATGTAACGTTGTTACAGCTGAGAGCCGTATTTCTCTCTTCTGCCACTGGAATATTCCTTGCTATCAACTTACCTATCACCATCTCTGGAAGGTTTCCAAACTTCATGCTTACCTTAGTCGTTATTCATGCCTGAATCACTCCCCACATTGCCTGTTAGAATTTCCTTCTTTATGACGATCGTAGGTCCCTACTCTTCACGCATCAGGGGTCCAGACTGAGTCAGCCGAACAGTTTTCTTTTTTCAACAAGCAAGCTTTGTCATCAGCAATGAGAGAGATGTTTTTCCCCTTTGCTCTCCAAAACCGGTCCAGGATGGCTCTCCTTATTTTTAAGATTCCCCAGTAAAGGACTTAGTCATTTTCCTGAACGCGTGTATGCTTTAAAACTCATTCCTGGGGGGGGCGCGGTGGCTCACATCTGTAATCCCAGCACTCTGGGAGGCCGAGGCAGGAGGATCGCTTGAAGTCAGGAGTTCGAGACCAGCCTGAGCAAGAGCAAGACCCCATCTCTACTAAAAATAGAAAAATTAGCTGGACAACTAAAAATACATATTTAAAAAAATGAGCTGGGCATGGTGGTGCATGCCTGTAGTCCGAGCTACTTGGATGAGAGGCTGAGGCAGGAGGATCGTTTGAACCCAGGAGTTTGAGGTTGCCATGAGCTAGACTGATGCCATTGTACTCTAGCCTAGGCAACAGAGCAAGATCCTGTCTCAATCAATAAAAGTAAAACTCATTCCTGCCACCTATCTTATGAATGCTTCAAAATATTTCAGCTCTCATTCTTAAATAGCTTAGTAGGCTGCTTAAATAATTTTCAGGTATTCAATAAGTTCATTTCAGAAAATGTTGTGTGCATATTAGGTACTGTACCAATGTGAGCGGTACTGTAGTGAATGCTATCATGAATTTGTAGAAGTAGAAATGAAGTTCCTCAATGCTTTACAATCACAGCAGCAGACATTTATTGAGAGGCTGCTGTTTTAATCCTAGGACTGAACTGGATTCAGACACCTGAAACGCAGCTACTCACCCCAAGGAGCGTAAAGTAGAGTCTCTTCTGCGGGCAGTGATAGGAGCATCAGACCACGAGATGCCCCTGTCGAAGCCCTTCAGAGCTGCCCATCAGTTTGGGTTTGAGAGAGAAAGGATGATTTATGATCTGTTCTCTCCCGATATGTGAGGGGAGTGGTAGCAACAGCTCAGGGAAAGGAGAGAGGGGGAGGTCCCTCAGCTTCTGTTGGCTCACGGACGTCACCTCTTGGTATTTGCTGGTAGGAGTGACCTTCTCTTGCTCATGCTTTTAGCAGGTCGTACCTGCTCGCCTAGCATAGCTCATGGCAACCTGGAATGTGGATTTACGGGATATGGCTCCTAGGAAAACCACTGAGCTATGTAGCCCTCTGAATATAAGATGAAGGTGCTTGATGACAGACCCTTCCTTCTAAGTGGCATGCCCTGTGGACACCGTGGGGAGCTCTCAGACGATAACCTGGGGCAGGAGTGTGCAAGGTGGGGTGAGACCAGGGAAACGTCCTGCACCTGCTTTGACTGTTCCAACTGATCATTGTATCCTTGAAATTATCTTAAAACGTGTGTGAATCTGAGTCGATGATCCAGAATTTTGTATTATCTTAGGGCTGAGCTCCTTCCCCTTTTGTAGAGAAAAGGAGGCTTTTCAAAATGTGAGCAGAGCCTCCCTGCCTCTGCCCACTCCCCTTCTGTCCTTGCTTATGGGTGGCGGCTGTTTCTGGCATTGAGAACCTTCCACAGGGCCTGACTCCCAGGCCTCCTCTGACACCTGCCTCTGCAGGCTCCTCGTTCTGCCTGGAAAGCCCTCCCGTCCCTGGCTCGTTTTCTCAGCTCACTATTTGAAAGCCTGGGCCAAGTGTCAGGCACTCCTGTAGACACCGGGCATCTACTACTGAGTGCAGGAACTATGTCTAGATGTTTGAGGATCTCAGCAAGGCCAGGAGGACTGTTGCTGAGAGGAGGAGGGAGGCGACAGAAGGGAAGGGAGAGTTGGACAAGGACCGGGTCACATGGGGACTCAGACGCCAGCATGAAGACTTTGGATTTTATGCAGTGAACGGAAGATGTTGGAATCTTTGGAGGAGGAACATACCATGTTCTGTCCTTTTTTTTTTTTTAAACGATGTAATTACTGCAGAGTCGTATCAAAGCCCAGCAGAGGCACAGGAATAGAAATTGGGGCGATGCCCGTGATCAAAGCTGAAAAATCTATTACATATAAGCTGATTTACATTGCTTTGTGCACTTCTCACCATGAAAATGTGAAGAATTTCCATACCCTGTCAACATGGCATATGCTTGTGACATTAAGGAAATCAGATGCATGAGAAATGCCAGAAACAAGGCGTGTGCCTACAGGTGGCTTCTGGTTGTCGGCGTCGCTGGGAGGCAGCTCAACGCTGTGGAGGCTCCTGCATTTTGGAGCTGAGCAGCTTCTGATTGTGCCATTTGCGCTTAGGTATATCTCTTACCACCTCTGATCCCCAATTCCTCGTAAGTTAGATTTATGCTAAAAAAAAAAAACAAAAAAAAAAAACAAAAAAACACGACTTGCTCACCCCCGTGTTTCCATGCAGAAGCACAGGAGAATCATGTCTGCCTGCTAACAGGCTTGGTAGTCGACTTCCACTGGACCCAGTTTATATTTAAATGCATGATTATAGAGACTTTATCTCTTAATTGTTCCTCTTCACCCCACAATAGTGTGGGTAATGAGCATGTATTTCTTGGCTCTAACTTTTCACCAGGTGAAAACCCCAAACTCGATTGGATGGTGGCAGGGAACACAGAGGGGAGACGTGTAGAATGACCCTTCGACGACGTCCCTGCATTGCAGACTGCAGCTCAGCCCTTAGCATGGCACATTTTGAGCTCTGCCTTTCTGTTTCTTTACTTCTCAATTTCTTGCAAACCCAGCTAGAGAATTTGGGATGCTCTCTGTCGGTCCTCTAACATGTCAGCAGAGCAGGGCGGTTGCTAAGAATTCATGCTCTGAAGGCCGTCTGCCTGCTTTGTCTCCCAGATTAGTGCCTCGGCCCCAGCTTCTGCCCGGCGTCACCTGCCTCAGGGTGTAGTGAGAACCCAGTCAGATAACAGGTATATTAGCATTGTGTTTGCAGTGTGCTTAGCACGTGGTAACAAGTCGGTTGAGGATAGCTGGTAGTTGTTAGACATGAATGCACATGTAGGATAGCTGCACATTGTATTATGCGTATTTATATAAAGTATTTCTGAAAGTATACAAAGCAACTGGTTATGGTGCTGATTCTGAGGAATAAACCTGGGAAATAAGGTCTGGGGCAGTGGAGAGACTTAACTGTACACCAATTTGCTGTTGGAATTTTTTTACAATGTGTATTACTATTTCTAACCATGTAAATCATTTAGAACAACGCCCAGCATACAGCAAGCACCTAATAAATGTTAACTAATGTCACCCTCTGTGCTGTTTTAGACACTCAAGTGAGTTGTATTAATTAGCATGGGTGATGCCTGTCATGTAATAGACTCCCAGGAATGGTGGCCAAAGGAAAAGATTTCCCATTAACTGTGGGATTAATTTGGATTCTTTGGTTGTTAGTTACAAAAACCCAAATAAGATGAAGCAGGAGGAATGAGATTTTATTGGCTCAAGAACCTGGAAAGTACCTGAGCATGCTTAGCTCCAGGTACAGCTGGATGTGGGGTGCACATGGGTTCACAAGGGTGTGGTCTTCCCACACATGGGCTCAGAACGCCTCTCATCAGTGCCACTGTTCCCAGGAGGTTCCATGTGGTGGCCTGGGCCTGCCAGTTAGGGGCAGTCTCGGAGAAAAAGGGGTTGTTTCTTAACAGCCATCCCAGCCACAGTTCCAGGGCTGCTCTCTCTGATCTGGCTTGGACCACATGCTCCTCCCCGCCATGAGCCTCAGAGTCTAGAAAACCCCAGTCGTACAAGCTCTGTTTGTGGGTCGACCTATGTGACTTGACGATAAGGTAGTCTCGCAGGAGTCTAAACAGTAAGAGAGAGAACACCCACGAAATATTTAGGGTGCCCTTGCTGACAAAGATGACGATGATGCTCTCATCAGATAAAAGGGCAAAAGTGAACAAGGAGGATGACTAAAGCCAGCTTCTGACTGTATGTGCATGATACTTCCTCTGGACATCTGGGAAAACAACTTCTATTGAGCAAAGCAGCAAAAATAAGACGCTATCAGGTCATATCACATGGGTGGAATGTGCAATGTGATTTGGGAAAGTGGGGGCCACTTAGCGTTATTTTTTGTGAACCAATTGTCATGCTATTACAGTGGCTTTAATGCTGTGATGTGTGGTTAGATGTTCTCTGCTGTATATTTCACACTTACGTTCCATCACTTTATAGACAAATTTATTTCTTGATTTTCATTGCTCTGCACTGAAAATCATATGTTTTAAGTTTTAAAATAAAAATTTCTTTTCAGGGAACTCTGAGCACCGTGCTGTGTCTCCCAGGAAGTATTTCATAATCAGTTTCCAAGTACTGCCTTTGTAACCAAAACTCCTCTTAATTGGCTCGAAACTGACATTTGCTAATTTTCCTTACTAATTTTAACTTACAAAAGAGAGAGAAATAGAAAAAGACACTCAATTCAGGAAGTTTTTCAACTTGACATTCTCTAGACATTACAAATTCCTAGTTAAGTAACACCAGGTGTTTCAAACCAACCCCAAATTGATAACGGCTCATACACAAGGGACGTTCCTTTCTAACGCATGTGAGATCCAAACAGTATTGCTTGTAGATAGCTTTCCAACAAGGAAAGATTTAAAAACCCAGGCTCCTTCAAATGTTGGTTCGGCTGTCTCCAACGCATGGTTTCCAAGGTTACCCAAGAGTCGACATCAAGGGAAGGAGAGAGAGCAGGTTGGATCCTGGAGGACTTTCTTGGACAAGCCCAGAGGTGGTGCAATCTTCCCTTCACGTTCCATCAGCCACACCAGCCGCCTCTCCCGCAAGCAAGGCAGGGGAGTGTGGACCAGCACCACACCATGAGTAAAAGGAAATCGTGTCAAATCAGTGGTGGGGTTTTTATCTGTTTGGTTTTTGTTGCATGAAACTTGCCTGGAACTGTGCATATTTGGTAGAGCAGGAAGATTCCCCACCAGGTGGAGGAGTATATCACCTGTTAGGAATCTTTCAGTATGGGACATGAGTTACCGCAGGTGAGATCCACTAGCACCATGCAGGGAGCCTAACCCGGCGATGGTATCCCACGGGAAAATTCATTCTCAAAGAGACTCAATTGTCTCAAGTGACATATCTAGTAAGTTTAGAACTGGGGACACTCATTTTGGCCCAGGTTCCGGGGTTCAAAAGCTAACATAATGTTGGTGTCATTAAATGACCAAGAAATGTAGGGGGGCGGCAGGGGATCACACAGATGCCTGTTGGGGAGAGGGGCAGGTGGGAATGTGCATAAACTAGAAGTGGGGTGTGGGGGGCCTCATAGCAGGCAGGGCACAGACCCACTGGGTCCCCAAACTCAACTGCTGCTGTTTGGGACCCTGAGAGTTTCATGGGAGTTCTTCCCTCCCTTCTTTTTTGAAGGAATTCAGATGCTCAGGTGAAATATTCAAATATTTAAAATACTATGCAGGCCAAACAAAACCCATCTATGGGCCTTCCCTTGGCAAACTCTTAGCTCAGGGTTTGAAGAACTGATTTTTGGCAGATGTCAGAAACCCGAGTGGTTATAGAGCGATCTAAACCCAGTAATCTGGCAAATTGTATTGAGTACCCTGAGGCGAATGCAGAAGATTATTTACTTTTGAGCATTGTATGTAGCAGGTTGGTACTAGAAAAAAACCCTCAAATAGCCTGTAGATATGTGGAATTAACCAAATGAATTGTAGCAGTTACATTAAATAAGATACATTGTGGCCCTTGGATGTGATGATATACATTTGGAAAGATACCTTGGATGTCAGGTTAAGCCCAAAATATTTCAATAAAGTGCATGCTTATTACAATCCCATGGGGCATACGGGCTTAGTCTCTGTCCCCAAGGCACTCTCCCCTCCCCATCATCTTCCTCCCCTCTCCATCCTCTTCTTCCCCCCCTCCTCCCTCCTCCCCTTCTTGTCCTCCCCTCCCCCTTCCCTCCCCTCTCCCTGACCACATGTACAATTGACAGGAGGACTTAGTCTCTTTCCCTGAGGCAGTAGGTCAACTTGCTGTCTGGGAAAGGATTGTGTTAGAGATGTTATAGAAAAGACTTTAGAAGAATCTGTACCAAAATGTTAACGTGATTATCTCCAAATGGTCAGATTATATAATGATTTTTAAAATCCACTTGGTATCTGCAATTATAAACTCATCTACTGTTTAAAAACACTATTTGTATATTTTAGAAAATAATGAAAGTTTTAAAAGAGATGATTATATTCTGTGATGATTGCTGCAAATGGTCTCCCAGGAATAAAATACATAAAATTAACATTGTTTAAAAGGCCGAGACCAAATAACATTTACAACTGCAATTGTCCATGTCATAGCATCCGGGAAATGTGTGTCACCTAACATACGTGGGTATCTTTGTCATTTTATTTTAAACATGTGCAGTATTTCCCAACTGTGACCTAGGAGGAAAAGATCGTATCTCACGTGTTGTTTTGTTCCAGCACCTGACCCGGCATCTAAACACCACCGCCCACCCGATACGCGTGGGTGAAGGTGACGTATCCCCAGACCCCGCAGAGTCTCCGAGACTCTTGTCCACGGGGTGAACAGGCTGTGAGCCCGGAGCGAGTGCCCGGCACTTGTCCAGTGACACACAGGAAGGGGGACACGCTAAAGGGGACAAACTTGCCTTGTCTCTTACGTGATTGTGGGACTTGGCTGCCCCTTCAAAATAATTTTTATTTCCATAGAATGTTAAGAATGAGAAATTCCTAGAGCCAACCCCCACGTCCCTGGTGTTCGGGTTGCGTTTTTCTTTGGTTTGCCTTTGGCTGTATTGTTATTGACGGCTGTTGGCGATTGATGACTATTGATGTTATCGGGGTCCCTGATGCCTCCTGGGAGGGCTTGCAGCAGCCGTGTCGCCTGCTGTCTGTGATCCCACCTGCAGCTCTGACCCGTGCATTGCTGTGCTCTGCATGTAATGAGGCCGTCTGGGCTGAACACCGCCACCTAGGAAGGCCGGCTGGGAGGCAGGTACAGTGTCAAGTGCTCTGGGGAGGAGGAGAGCGTTTGAACTAAATGATGCTAATTTGGTGGCGTGACGAGTTTAGAATACGGGAGTCCCGATGGAGAGCTCCAGGATCTGGGTAAGGGGACAGTAAGGTCCTTGGACCTGAGGCTGAAAAGGGGGCGATGGGGTGAGTCGTGACGGTGTCATGGACACTTGTGCTGTTCTGACAAAATCCCACAGACTGGATCACCTAGAAAGGATGGAAACGTATTTTTCACAGTTCTGGGGGCCGGGAAGTCCAAGATCACGGTGCCGGCGTTAGTGTCTGGCGAGGGCTGCTCTGGAGGGGAGGAGTGCGTGTCTTCACGTGGCGGGCAGGACAGAGGGCACAAAAGGGGCGGAGTCTCCCTAACACTGCTCGTACAAGGTCACTAATCCACTCTCGAGGTACAGCCCTTGTGACTTAATCACTTCTTCATACCACCACGGTGGGGATTAAGTTTCAGCGTGCAGTTTGGGGCAGAGGCACATTCCGGCCACAAAGGGTGGCCTCGCCACGTTCTATAGAGAGTCCCAAACAGTATCACCTTAGCAAACCGTGGAAACGGGATGGTGGACACCCCTAGGGTGGGGCAGTCGTCCTGATCAGTCATCTTGATCCACTCCGGCCCTCGTTTTTATACAGCAGTCAAGTGATTTTATAAGACGTACATGTTGTCCCTTAAACTCCTGTGATTCCCGTGGGACTTGGTATAAAAGCCAAACGCTTTACGGCAGAGCGTGGGGCCTGCCTGCTCCCCGACACCGACTCCTGGGCTTCTCCTTCAGCTCCAAGCTGAGGGTCCACCTGCCATTTCCCCTTTCTCATACACACCGGGGGTGTCTGACTGTGTCCTTGGCTGTCCTGAAACATGGGCCACAGTCTTCTCACAGCTGGACTGCTACTGTCTCAGTAGGTCTGGCTGAAGCATCACCTCTTGGGAGATCTGATGAGAATAGGCTCTCCTCCCTCCCGATACAGACCCTCACATTCTTCATAGTATTTGTTCATAAGTAACTTGTTTATTGATTCATCTGTACATTTACCCTTCTGGTAAGATGAGTATTTATCTTGTTCACTGCTATATCAGTATCACTTAGAACAGTACCGAGAACACAATAGGTGCTCAATGTCTGCATGCTTAATAATGGAAGAAATGAAGGGAAGAAGGGAGGAGGCAGATAGGAAGGAGGGGGGGAGTGGGCAGGGAAGGACTGATGAAGATGGGGTAAAAAGCCACAAGTGTGGGGTGAGAGCCCAGACCACGGTCCTGGGGTGGGTTACACCAGCGTGGGCCTCGTCACCCTGGTGCTCATGGTGTGATGGGCACATACGGTCCCTCACTGTTGTCTCACTGGACCTCTGTGGCAACCCAGCAAGCAAGCCAGGTGTAAGTCACTGCCCCAGCGTCCCCAACGTGAACCTGAGTGAGATGCCACCCATGCAAGGACATACAGCAAGTAAGGGACGGGCCCAGGAGTCCAGCCTTGACGTTATTGCCTTACTTATTATCTTGGGACCTTGGGCAAGGGACGTCAGTGGTCAAGGGCTCAGTTTCCAATAGAGGTCGTGACATCGTCATCTTCAACTGACCGTACCGAAGAGCGCGAGAGTGAGGTAGAGTGGTCACGACGTCTGTGGCGTCTGGGTGGGTGCATAAGCGGAGACCCGTTTGCAACCTTGGTTTGGATTCTTCATTGGAGATTATCCCTGGGAGGATGGGCCCAGGGACAGGGAGATGTGCGGACCTGGAAGCGGGTTTGGCCCACTGGGCAGCATGTTTCATGGTCCTGCTATTGTAGACGCTGGTGGTGCTGGCCCATAGCCTCCCAGCACTCGCGGGCTGCAAAGGCAGGCACCTGTGACTTTCTCCGCGGCTTTGCTCTGGTGGCAGAGTCCACTCCCCTCCTCTGTGAGTGGCTGGACATGTGAGGAGTTGGTGCCGCCCGAGGGCTGCCTTCCACGTGTGACTGACAGGAGACGGTGAGAGTCCCTGTCCCCCTCCTGCCTGCCATGGGCCGTCTGAGGCACGTTCCACGCTGTCTCCTGGGGTTCCCGCTGGGGATAAGCCCCGGTTGCCCACGGTGGCCCACACGCTCAGGAACGCACCACTTTGCGGTGTCTCTCCCTCCCCGTCTCTCTTCCACGCTGCTCTGTGCTGGTTCCTGGGGTCACTTTCCAAATTAAAGGCTTGCAATCGCGTGCTTATCTCAGGGTCTTAACACACCTGGGCACCGGGAGTGTCATCGGGAAGGGGTGATGGGCTTTGTGGGACCATGTCCCTTTGGGCTCGTGATGGGAAGAAACAGTACAGTTTTCTAACACGGGCCTGGCCCAGGAGAGAGGTACCACCTGCCACTTAGTAAGAACCCAATAGATGGTACTTGTAATTATTATATGATACATTTTTTTTAAAACTAGACTTTTTGGATTCCTATTTGTTCTGATGCATGCCAATTATTTCTAACATATGGAAGAAAGCTGCACTTAGGTGTGATTTTAGTAAGTTTCCTTGAAGTTTCTGCGGAGGTCACTCCTTAAATGAGTGAAAAATGCTAAACTGCCTCTAGCTTCCCCAAAAAATGGGGATAGAAAAAAGAGAGGGGAGAAGCTTCCATCGTTTGCCCCATGCCGAGAGTCGGCTCTTCTGGGAAAAGCAGCACCACGGAGCCTGTTTCACCGCTGACTTGCGAACCCCCGGGAGAGCTGGGTGACTTTTCCTCAAATATGCCAGAATCTCTGCGACCTTTCTAGAGTGCAGGATGATATTTTATAGCAAACAAAGTTGCTGAGCAGAAACATCGGTCGAGGGAGCAGACATTTAATGACCCTGTGGCGTGCCGCGCCCCGCGGAGGGCGTGAGGTGTCCCTCGGAGCCGTGTCCGTGCAGGTGAAGAGTCACGGGGCGTCTGCTGCAGCGAGGCAAGTGCTCAGGATGCGGCCTTAAACGCAAGGCACCAAATGGAGATCGATCCAGAGCGAGTTCGAGACTTTATATGTAGAGTCTGTACACGTGTTCTGGCAGGTGCAAACCGAATCACGGCTGAATCGTCGCGCAACGCAGGTGCTCTTGTGGAGGATCACCCTGCGGAAGGAATCTTGTGAATGAAACGCTACAACCTGCTGAAATGTCCCAGCAGAGCCACAAAATGCCCTCCACCCGGTAGGAGCGCTGAGTTCTGCGCCAACACGCAGTGGCTCGTTGACATTGGCGTCTTGGCAGGAACCCCGCATTTCAGCTCTTCTAAAAGCCGGTCGCCTCTGCAGTGTTTGCGCCCACCCCACACGGTGCTCCCGGTGAACTGAATAGTCACATGAAATGGGTTTTTTTTTTTAGTGCCAATTTCCAAATGACTCAACTTCAATTAAGTGCAGTTCATCTTACAACCATGTGACCATGTGAAGCATGATTAACTTTGTCGTTGACTCAAAAGACACAAGATTTAGAATATTTTAAACATTCGTCGAGAATATTTATTACTCATATTCAACACAGACCCGATGTTTCTTAAAACCTTGGGTGTATGTTAGAATCAGTGTCTCCCGAATCACAACGGCCAAGCTCCGTCCAAATTACATCAGAAATTTCAGAGGTGGGACCCAGGGATCAATATTTCTTTTCCCCAAAGTCTTCTGGAAGATTCTACAAGGAAGCTAAAGGTGAGAACCACAGTATTAGACTAAAGAAGGAACAGTCGAGCACACTGGCATGAATGTGTCCAGATTCTGTTGTGCATGCAGGTGAGTCTTTCAAAAAAACAACATAAGGACAGGTACCTGGCAGCAGAGTTTTTCAATCATTTGTTTAATGAAAATGGTATTTACAAAACAAAATCTTTTTCTAAGCGTTCAGATCATCTGAATTTCAGAGTAAAAGGAATTTCTGAAGGTTTGACTATTTGCATACCCCTGGAGCCTCACCCACACTCTCTCACCCACACTGCAAATATGTTCTCAGAGATAAAAACCAGATGTTTGCCCTTGTCAATGGAACATGCTCAGAAAACAGTGAAATAACCGTATTAAATGAGTCTTGAAAACCCAGGTGTAAAAAAGCTAATGAGACTTTTCAGAATTAACCTGAATCTAAGGTTGGCAAAAAAATGATGTTGCATTTAAAATCGGTTAAAGGAACCGTGCACGGACCCTTCTCAGATGTAGTCTCAGAGTTTGTTTGCGATTAATAGATGAGATTTCAAATGCTGATCTTTTCTGAAAGGTATTTTGTTCTGCCATTTCCTTCCTTTGATTTTCTTTAGTTACCCGAGTAGTTCCTGTAATGAGGGGGGAATTACTTTAAAAAGTTAATTGTAAGTTCAGAAATCTCCACCTCACCCCACCCCTCATCCCAGCTTCCTGAGATATAACTAGTGTCAACCACCTGGCGGAGGTGTCCGCATTTTTCTATGCTGCTACAAACATTTATTTTGCATGTATTTAAGTATGTAAACATGTTTACCTAACTGGAATCATATATGAAGCTGCTGTGTGCGTTCTCACTCTGTCACCGTGGTTGTGCTCAGATTGGCAGATAGAAGGTTTCTATTGATGTAATCCTCACACAATTCTGTATTATGAATGCAGCACAATTAATTCAACCATTCCTCGAATAAAGGGACACTCTGGTCACTTCCAGTTTTTCACCACTCCACTCACAGTGGTGCGGTAAACATGTCATCAGAGCGGAGGTGGCTCAGCCGTGCTCCGTGACGTCTGGGGGCTCAGCTGGGACTGCTAGCCTGGCTGGGGGCTGAAGCAGCTCAACCAGGGCCATATGTCTGGGACTTCCTTCTGGCTGCCAGCGGCGTCCTCGGTTCTGTGACAGATGGCCTCCCCACATGGCTGGGTTGGGATTCCTGACGGACGTGAGGGCCTCGGGTTTCCAAGAGGGGGTGGCGCAAGAGGACAGGGCTCAGTCCTTGGGCAAGGCAGTTGCCTGGCCAAGCCCAGTGCCTGTGTGTGTGTGTTGGGGGGAGGTCACATCATGGCGTGAATAGCGGGGACATGATTCATTAGAGGCCACTGAAGAACAGGCTGACTTGGTACAGGGAGATACACGCAGTTTTAATTTTCATAAACACTGCCCAACTACTTTCCCCAAAGGTTGTGGCAATTGACATGATCACCGGTAATGTTTGAAATAGCTTGTTTCCTAAGTCGATGCTCATGGTAAATGTGAATTTTTTTTTAAATTTGACAATATTGTAGCTGAAGGCGATCATGTTTAATTCCCATTTCCTTTACCATTAGGTTGAAAATCCTTGCCTGTATGTGTCGGCAAATTGTACTGCCTCTTCTGTAAATGGTTTTATGTTTTTCTCGGTTTATAGGGTTGTTTTGGCGTAGTTCTGTGGGATTTTTTTTTTTAAGTTCTTAAGTCCTGCTTTGATAGGAACCACAATTCTAGCATTTCTGAACTTCAGGTGCGTCCTAGACCTTGGTCTGTGTCCTGCTTCTCCCACGTGGCCCTGAGCGTTTACAGCTGGTCTGTGTTTCCGTATTTCTGGTTGGTTATATCCAACTGCTGCGTAGTATTTCAGAGTGTCCCTCTACCATGTTTGTTTAAAGTTCTTAATTATTATGGGGTATATGTATTTATAGGGTACATGTGCTGCTTTGATACAGGCATACAATGTGAATTAATCTAATCAGGGTAATTGGGTATCCATCACCTTAGGCATTTAAACATTTCTTTGTGTTAGGAACATTCCAGTTCTGCTCTGTTGGGTATTTTGGAGCACAGCCTCACTGATGGCTGATTATAGTTCCTTTGTTGTGCTGTCACATCCGCCATATTTTGTTGACTTGTCCCCAGGGGGGGAGCCCGGGGTGTCTCCAAAGCCCTGCTCCCCAAACTATGCCGGACGAAAATCCTTGCACGTGTCCCCTCCTGGTCCTGTGTGAGAGCCGTTCTGGGACACATCGCAGAAGCAGATTGCCGGGCTTAAGGGATGTGCCCATTTTGTTCCAGCAAGTTCTTCCAGTTTGCTCCCTGGGAGGTTGCATGGGCAGTTCAGAAAGACTCCTCCTTCCCCCACATTCTTGCTGACACTTAGTGCTGTCCAACTTTCTGACGTTTGCGAACAAATGTAACCCCTGGAAATCCATCCTCCTCCAGTTGTCCTTAAGGAAATGACCGAATGTGGGATTTTAGAGAAGATACAGCTCAGAGCCAGACGATCATGTTACGTAACATTCGCAGCATTGCAGAAAGGTCTGCTGGACAGCCCTGCCCTGGGTTTCCTCCAGGCTCTTTGCTGATCTTGCCGGGTCACAGAGCATCTCTCACGTGGGTGGCTCTGGAAGGCTCCTCACTGGGGTCCCTCCTTCCATCTCAACACAGCAGCCCAACTGTGCTGTTAGAATCACATCAGGTCACTCCTCTGCTCCCGACCTCCGTGACTCCTCTGTGTACTCCACGTACCAAAGTCTCTGTGATGCTCCACGGTGTTGGCACCGGGCTCCCCTCATCCTTCTCTGACTTTGGTGTTTTCCAGAAACTCGTTCACTCGCCTGTAGCCCACAGACCTCCTTTCTCTCCCAAGCGCACAGTAGGGCTCGTGGCATTTGCACTTAGTAGCTCCTCTGCCGGGAGACTTGCCCTGTGTCCTAGAATTATTTTAAAATGATATTCTTTCCTGCACCCCCAGCCCTAGAATGTAATCACCACGAGGGCAGGCATTTGTTTTATTTTTGCTGTTTTCTGTGCTCCTGTGTCCTGAAGCCGGTGCCTGGCATGCCGTGGGACCTCAGGAAATGCATGACAGGGATGGGACACCGGCTGTGTCCACCCAGAATTCCACACTCCCAGGAACTCCGGGTTGCTGTCTTCTCTGCAGAGACGTTCAAGCAGTAAACATCCTCTCTCTCTCTCTCTCCAAAATCAAGATACTTAAACAGTAGCCCAGGGTCCTTAAATTTGATGCAAAGGGGATTTTTCTTCAACCTAAGCCTTTCCACATGGTACATCCCACTCTGCATCCCTTAATGAAAAGGGGACAGTCTTCAGCACACCTTTCCACCAAGAAAATCATTCAGTGCTGATTTATTCAGCCTCTGCCCTGTACCAGGAACTTTGCTGGATTCTTGGAAGATAAGGATGATTTAAAGGACACCCTTGTCCTCAGTGAGCTCATCTGAACACGGCGTGCTCCAGAGGGTCTCAGCTAACTATGGTGGAAAGAAAAAAGTACACTGGGAGCCCACTCAGAACGTAAGAGAAAAAAGAGAAGGAACGATGAATTCTGCTCCAGCAGTAGCCTGCAAATATATCTGTGTGCAGGTTGTAGGGATTTTAAAATTATGCTTAACATATTTAACTTTAAAAAAAAAAAAGTCATTGTAAGGTTGGGCGGGCAAAATGCCAAATAGTGAAAGAAAAAAGAAAAAAAGGGAAGGAAGGAAGGAGAGAGAAAAAAGAAAAGCGGGGACTCACATTTTATTCTAGCTTCAGTCCTTCTCAAGGAACATTTCTTCCTAAAACTCAGATTCTAGAATTAGACGTCGGCGTCTCGCAGAAACCCTCTGCCAGGTCTGGGGTGAATGGTCGGGAATGTCTTCCAGCCTCATCAATTTTGGAACCGAGACAATTTATGTGCCAAAATTCTCTCAGTAAATCTAAGAGGGTTTGGCATACGGGGTAAAGAGACTGTGCACCTCGGTCTATTTCCAGATGAAATACTGGAGTGATCATTCTGAACCATCCCAGAGATGAAGGGCCTTTTCAAAAGCCAGCCTTGGGAGTTTCATTTGGTTGACTGTGCATACACGGTCATGGGACACACAATGACATTTTCATCAATGACGGCCACATATGTAATTAAACGGTGGTCTCATGGGATTATAACAGAGCTCAGAAATTCCTATCACCTAGTGATGTCCTAAGACATCGTGACATCAGAGCGCCATTGTTTTTCTTAAACATGGTGCATCCTGAATGTCCAGCGTTTCTGAAGTCTGCCGCAGTGCCCAGCCGTGTCTGTGGACTTCGCGTGCACCCAGCGTTCATTCCCTCACTGGCTCACCCAGAGAAGCTTCTGGTCCTGCAAGCTCCATTCATGGTAAGTGCCCTGTATCTTAAGTGCACAATGTTTCACCCTGTACACCATTTTTGTGTTGTACCTTTTCTGTGATACACGAATACTCACCATCATGTTACAGCTGCTCACGGTATTGCGCACGGTAACACGCTGCCCAGGTGTGTAGCCCAGGACAGGAGGCTACGCCGTCATACAGCCTAGGTGTGTAGTGGGTGGTACCATCCAGGTGTGTGTAAGTGCACTCTGCGAGGTTTGCACAACAACAAAATCGTTTAATGGTGCATTTCTCAGAACACGTCCCTGTCATTAAGCGAGCATCACTTTTATATATGCGCGCGCGTGTGTGTGTGTGTGTTTAAACTGATTGTCTCTAAACTTAAACCAGAGGCAAGGTTTAAGACGAGACATTTTTGGAATGCAGGATGGAGATCTGGTGAAGAAAACATGAGGCTTTGTATTGCTCTTCCCATTGGTCCTGAGGTATCGTGGGAGAGGAGCGGATGCCATCTCGGCATGCCGCCCTGTCGGAGCGCGGGGGGACAGCCTCGTTACCTTATTTTTTGGACGACTATCGGGAGAGCTCAAACACCTCATCTTACAGCCCTGGTTCTCAGCCTTGTGGATCTGGCAACATCTAGGGACAGTTTTGGTTGTCACGACTGGGATTGCTACTGACATCTAAAGGGTAGCGCCCAGGGGTGCTACTACCATCCCTGTCAAAAACAAAATCACGTTTTTAAACAATATTAAAGATCGGGTGCATATACCGTATATATAAATGTAGCTTGGCTTAATTATTACGGAAGGCAAATTTGCAACATTTTTGTGCATTTAGTTTCTTCTGTATTCTTATTAATCTGGACTTTTGTCTTTCACAGCAATAAAGGCAAATGTGACAGTGAAAAAAATCAGATCAAATGAATTTTTAGGTTTTTTGTGCATACAGAAGGGCAGCTCTAGAACCAGGTCTCGGACGGAAAATGGCGAGCCGTGGCGTAGGAAGGAGTGATGAGGACGCTGTTTATCTTTTACAATGACTGGTCACTACTGTGAGGACTTTTAGATGACAGGCGGTTGGTTAAAGGTGACCATCTTGTACTGTTTTTGGAAGGCAACTTAAGTTCTGTCTGTGATGATCAGAGACGGTCGTAAGAAATAACCTAAATTTCCCTTGCACTGAAGCTCGATTGACTTTTGCTTACTTGGCCTAATTGGTTTGGTCTGCTCGGGGAATTCTTAAGCCTAGTCTCCGTTTAATTTGTTTGAACGTCCTACAGTGCACTCCAGCCCCTGCATCAAATAATTATTTGGCCCAGGATGTCAAGGCCGAGTGAAACTGAGCCTGTCACTGCTGCGGCTTGGCCCGCTGGGGTGTGTGCTCCTGCCTAATCCACAGGGTGTGAGCTTGAGCAGGGACTTGAGCAGCAAGTGGTGTCACACGTCCTAAGGAGGAGGAGTGGGATGATAAAGGCCTGGGCAGCTTGGCTCCAATCGCACACGCAGGTGACTATGTCACCTGTGTTACCTGGGCAAGGTGTGGCGCACCTGCAGCGCCACAGACAGAGCCTGTTGGGAGTTGGGGGCGTCTGTGCAATGGGTCCACTGTTATGTTCGTGGAGGGCTGCGGGTCACGGGGGGTGTAAAGTTTGAGGAGTTTATTCTCATCCCCCCTCCATCCTGATCTCTGGCAGCAATACTTCCCAGAATAGCGATTCCCAACAAGAAGTGATAGCCCTGCACGCTTCTAAAGCATCGCCTCCCACTGTGTGCGTGGGCCACGCAGGCACACGCATGCACACGTACATGCACACAGATACGCACACAGCCTAGGGGCTCTTTGTTAATGTGAGGGAAGTGTTATTTGTGCTTGTCACGCCTGTTGGGTGGTGCCGCTGATAGCTGAGGGACAGGGAGCAGAGATGCCAGGTACCCTGCAGCGTGGAGGCCGGTCCCACCCACACCAGCCCGGTCCTGCACCCCACACAGCCTTCAGATGCCGCACCGGGCACTGATGTAGGCGAAACACCTACTTACAAATACCGAAACATAAAACAACCCCATTTTCTACATAAGCAGTATTTTTGCATAGTTTGACTATGTACCAAATTTCCAAGGAATGCAGTTTCTGGTTAAATCAAGGGAAGATTTTATTTTGTCCAGAACTTTTTTGGAAGTTGTTCAACTTTCCAGAAAATTCTGTCTCTTCCCATGGAACAGGCCCTTGACCGCGTCTTTCGGAGCGGCCATGCTGTGTATCTTCGTGCCGAAGCGCACGTCGTCTGACTACAAATCACTTTCCTTTTGTTTGTTCATTACAGTATGATTAGGCCATTATATTTCTTTTGAATTATGTATGCAAATAATTATCCATGAATTTCACTTTAGAGACAAAAGACAAAATATTTGTTGCAAGGCTACGCTAGAGCCCATTGGCATAAGAAATAGTCTCAGATCAAAAATCTATTTTTTCAGGAAGCTCTGACCCCATTATTTCCCATCTGTCTTAGAATTTTCCTTCCCAACTGCTTTAAATTGAGGAAGGGATGGGGGTGGAGGGGGCGCTTCTGGCAGGTCCTGCTGAATGGAGAGTCCCACGTGTGGGTTTTGGACGGAGATGCTGGAGGTCAGTGACCCGCCACTCTCCTCGTTGTCCAGAAGGGCCTGCCGCAGTGGCCGCCTTTGTGGCTCCAGAAACACTCGGGTTTCACCAGGCCCTCCTCCATCACACAGCCGAGCCAGCTTATTCCTCACACCTGAATTCACCGTCCCTTCCTGACCGTCCTGGCTGAGCAGGTGTCCCGAGTTCTTTCTCAACACCGTTGGTTACTAACTAGCAATTGCCCAGCTTGTAATTACATATGAATTACGCATACAGTTCTTGTCCTGTTGAGTGTTTTCTGTTCACCCTTCCAAAGTTCAAGCTGCAGAAGGGCTCGAATGCCCTTTTGCGTGCCCGGCAGCTAGCAGGCGATAGCAGGCACACAGTAGGTCTGGAATAAATGCTCACATGGTGGATTATGGCCAGCAGCCCGTGCAAGCCCTGGCCGTCCGTGTGTCTAGTCCTCTGTCTCAGATATTTAGGAACTAGAACGGGCTGTCATCCTCTGGAGGTTGATGTCGCCTCTTCCAGAAAACATCTCTGGGCGCCATGACCAGAGAGGCCTGAACTGGACAAGACGGATCAGGGGGCTGAGCCGGGGAGACATCGCACCATGCCGTCCTTCCCGTTGCCCTGGCTTGCCTGTGCTGGGTCTTGTGGGTTAGTGTGGACGGCAGCCAGGCCAAGGGGTATTCGGCTGTCACTGAGAAGCGCTGAGGGGCCCGGCAGTCCAGTGCTCGGTCCCTGGACCATGTCTGCTTCTGACAACAGGGCCAGAGACGGCAGATTTGGTGACACTGGGCTGGAAGCCAGGCCCACAGACGTTGGTGTCGTGGACCTCACTCGAGCACCAGCAGCTCCCCTTGTTGTCTGTGAACTTGGGTGAAACTTCTCACCTCTGGTTTCCTGTTTCCTCAGCCCTAAGCTGAGGATAATTATACTTCCCCGGGTTGATGAGTTGACGTGAGAATAAACTGTGATAAACGACTCAAAGTGCCGATTGCACGTGGCCCAGAGCACACGCTCAGTGAATTGGTAAATACCGTGAAGTCCGGAGAGAACATGAGCACACATTTATCCATAGGAAAAATACTACCCCGGTTTGGGAGACTTTGCATCCTGTCATGCTCTTTTGCAGTGCAGATGCCTTTAACGTGATTAGTTGGCACCTAAGAAACAACGTTGGCCCCCGTTGGCCAGAATGAATACAGGTGTTGGAACTATTTGAAGGGAGAAGAGAGGTTTTTGAAAAGACAAAGTGGAAGGCAATGATGCGCGTTGCCAGTCTCTGCGGTTTTTTTTTTTTTTTTTTTTAAAGACCAAACTCCGTTGCTGAAGTCCTTGGAGTTTCACCAAAAAGGCTCAGCTGCGGGGTTTGGAGTTACCTTATTGGTTGGTTGTATGAGAACAGGGCTTTAACAATAAGAATATAATACGTTTTCTCATCAGTACATTTTTTGCTGAGTACCTGCTGTGCGCCAGGCATGTGCCAGGCCTGTGCAAACAGTGGTGAATAAGAAAGATCGACGCAGGCCAGGCGTGCTTTGGGGATACTGTGGGTTTGGTTCCAGACCACTGCAATAAAGAAAATATTGAAACAAAGCAAATCGCGTTAACTTTTTGGTTTCCCAGTGCCTATAGAAATGTTATTTATACTGTAAGTCCAGTAAGTGTGCAACTGCATCATGTATATATCTTAAATAAACCATGTGCATACCTTAAGTAAAAATACTTTATTGCTAAAAAGTGCTAATGAACGTCTGTGCCTTTAGCAAGTTGTGATCGTTTTGCTGGTGGAGGGTCTTGATGTTGAAGGTCTCTGACTTGACCGGGGTGGTGGTTGCTGAAAATTGGGGTGGCTGCAGCAATTTCTTAAAATATGACAGCAATGAAACTTGCCATGTTGGCTCTTCCGCCCAAGAAAAACGTCTCTGCAGCCACAAACCCTGCTGCAACTGTATCAACTAAGCTTATGTCATATTCTAAACTCACTGTTGTCATTTCTGTCTCACTGTTGTCAACCCTGACAGCATCTTCACCAGGAGTAGAGTCCACTTCCAGAAACCACTTTGTTTATCAGAGGCTACTGTTCATCTGTTCCAGTTGCATCATGAGATTGAAGCAATTCAGTCACGTCTTCAGGCTTTGCTCCTAATTCTAGTTTTCTTGCTATTTCTACCATATCTGCAGTCACATCTTCCACTGAAGTTGTGAACCCCTCAAAAGCATCCATGAGATTTGGAAGCAATGTCTTCCAAACTCCCTTTAATGTTGATATTTTTACCTCCTCCCATGAATCACAAATGTTCTTAATGGCATCTAGAAGGGTGACTTCTTTCCAGAAGGTTTTCAATATCCTTTGCCCAAATTCATCAGAAGAATCACTATTTATGGCAGCTGTGTAGCCTTATCAAATATATTTCTTAGATAATAAAACTTAAAAGTTGGAAATTACTGCTTACTCCGTGGGCTGCAGAATGGGTGTTGTGTTAGCAGTCATGGAATGACATTCATCTCCTTGCCCTTCTCCATCAGAGCTCCTGGGTGACCAGGTACCTTGTCAGTGAGCAGTAATATTTTGCAAGGAATCGTTTGTTCTGAGGAATAGGTCTCGACAGGGGGCTTAAAATAATAACTACCATGCTGAACAGATGTGCCGTCACCCAGGCTTTGTTGCACCATTGATAGAGGACAGGCAGGGTGGATGTCACATAATTCTTAAGGGCCCTAGGATTTGGGGGGATGGTAAATGAGCATTGGCTTCAACAAAATGTCACTGGCTGCATTAGCCCCTAACAAGAGAGTCAGCCTGTCCTTAGGAGCTTGGAAGCCACCCATTGACGTCTCCTCTGTAGCTATGAAGGTCCCAGCTGGCATCTTCTCTCAATAGAAGCTGTTTCACCTACATTGAGAATCTGATGTTTACTGTGGCTGCCGTCATCAATGATCTTGTCCAGACTTTCTGGACAACTTGCTGCAGCTTCTCCGTCAGCATTTCCTGCTTCACCTTGCTCTTGTATTAGGCTTTGGCTCAAGGGGATGTTGTGGCTGGTTTGATCTTCTGTCCAGACCGCTAACCTTCCTCCACATCAGCAATAAGCCTGTTTTGCTTTCTTATTTGCGTGTTTGCTGGAGTGGCATTTTCTGTTTCCTTCGAGAAATTTTCCTTTGCATTCACAGCTTGGGCAACCGTTTGGCACAAGGGGTCTGGCTTTAGGTCTGTCTCTGCTTTCGACATGCCTTCCTCATGCTAAGCTTAATCATCTCTGGCTTTTGATTGCAACTGAGAGGTGTGAGACTCTTCCTTTCGCTGGAACACTACGCGGCCACTGTGGGGTTATGGATCCGCCTGATTTCAATATTGTTGGGACTCGGGGGACAGAGAGGCCCAAGGAGAGAGGGAGGGAGGTGGGGAAAGTCCTGGTTGGTGGAGCAGTCAGAACACACAACATCCATCGATGTGATTTTCATGTCTCAGGGGTGTGGTCCGTGATGTCCCCAAACGATCACAGTAGTGACACCCCAGATCGCTCGTCACACATCACCAGGACAGGTATAACAGTGATGGAAAGTGTGAAACTTCTCACAATGATGATTTTTCTCTACTTTTCTGGAGACAAAAGGTGTCGGGACAACTTATGGACCATTTTTTAGACCCTTGGAGGAACAGCTAGTTTAGTCAATGTCAACTTCTCATGTAGGAAGCAGTTTGTAGAATTACACAAATAATTGTGTGTTGTTACGTGGCCGGGGACTCTGTGTGTACACTTTCCACACTGTTTATCACCCCTGGAAGAGTTTGAAGCTTTGGGGACAGACACCTGGGTTCCATCCTTGGCTAACTAGCTGTGGGACCTTGGGCAAGCCCCTCTGGTTCTGTGAGCAGCCATTTCCTCACCTGAAAGACAAGAAAAAAATAAAGTACCCACCACATAGAATTATCAGGAGGATAAGTTCCTAAGCAAACCCCCTAGTATATGCCCAGCACAAAGTAGGGAGGGCTTAGTAAATGTCAGCTCCTGCCATTGTCATTCAGAGGACCTCAGAGGACCTTCGATATACACGATATACACATATTTCAGATATGTTGGTATTTGCCTCCAATAATTGACCACCAAAAAAATAGGGTACATTTTAAAATAACTATTAATAAAAGAATATAACTGTAATGTTCGTAACACAAGGGAATGTTAAATGCCCGAGGGGATGGACGCCCCAAGTACCCTGATTTGATTAATCCACATTGTACGCCTGCCTCAAAACAGCACATGTACCCTATAAAGATGTACAACTATTATGTACCCGTAATAAAAATTTTTAAAAAAAATTAAAAACCTTAGAAACTGCCTTGGTAACTTCACAAAGGAACCTGCTGCAAATCTTGCAAAGTTTCCCGGAGGAATTGTCTTTGAAGTTAATCATCCAAATGCATTCATCTTATAGGACCGTTTCCCCCAAAACAAATCGCTTTTATAGTCCATGCTACAAATTTAGACCTTCTGATCGATACCCTCATTTTATGAGCTGTCTGTAGGGAGACCTGGAGATACTACCTTGCCTGATTGCCTGGGAATAAAGATTGATCGGTCCAATATCTCCCCGGGTATAGATTCTGGGTTGATTCACATACTACACACAGGCCCAGCAGCCACAGTCCATCCCTCTTCAAAATTACATAGTCGATACCTCTTCCAGGCTGAGCACCTTATTAAGGCTTGCAGGGGATTATGACCCCAGGTGAAAAGACCTGGGAAGGAGCCGGCGGTTTACCGAGGTTCACTTTGCATCCAACGGAGACCTGGGTTTCGGTGTCAAGTTTTTCAGCACCGAGTCACAATACGTGTCTGATTCCACTTGGGAGGTGCTTCTGTGGTTTTGCTCTTCAACAGAGACGAATGACAGAGTGGAAGTGATGTGAAGACAGAAGCTGAAGTTCGTCAATTCTCCTTTATACAGTCTTGGTCCCTCTTTTCACCTGATGGTCCCAGCGGGGAGACTCCTGTTTCGCTCCTTGAGAGGAAAGGCTTTGCGTTAAATTTCGGAAACTTGCCAGGACTGTTCTGGAGCCTGAAGAGAGGGGGCGCTCTATACCAACCGCTTACTCTTCTCGAGCTCTGCCCGGTGAGGTGGTGTCGCCCTGTACCCTGGACACAGCAGGTGCTCGGTGGTTGCTTGAGTGAGGGATGCAGTGAGCATTCTGTTCTCCTGTTAGGGTGTTCTAATTTTTAAATTCTCATTTATCCTACGGCAGAGGTTCTCAAAAGGTAGCATCCATCCTCATCAGCTGGAGGGATTGTTAAAACACAGAGTGCTGGTCCCACTCCCAGAATTTTTGATTCAGTAGGAGGATTTGCATTTTTAACAAGCCCCCAGGTGATGCCAGGGCACACCTGGAGAACCTGAGGACGGTGATGGCGGAGTTGGCTTCCCAGTCGTGAATCATTCTAAGGGTCTGCAGAATTAAAAGCAAAGATGCCGACTGTCAGGGTTGGGTCTTTGAAGAAGAGACGTCCTGGTTTTTTGGCTCCTTGCTTGGAAGAATTGCAAGTAGGGCTGGTGAGACAAACAGCTCTCATTGCAGGAAAGAAGGAAAAAAGGAGAGAGCTACACAAGTGATAATACATTCCAGAGAGGAACGGGTCAGTCTCCAGGATTGGAGAAAAACATTAAGGATTCCCAGGTGGTTTCCTATTATTGGCCTGGTCGGTGAGGGCTTACAGAAGGTGTGGGGTGTTACCAGGTGATTGACATACCTGATTGTCAGGTGTGCTTTGTTTTCCTGCAGTCCCTCTCCTGATTGGTCCAGGTTTCTCCACCCCTAGGAACCTCCTTCCTAGCGTGTATCTGCCACCAAAAAGAGGGAAACATTTTTAATCTCTTGGGTCCAGGCAGTGAAGAGGTGGCTGCTGTACTAATGGAAACAAAGTAGCTCCGGCTTTTCTCAATGATTGAGCAAGATGCAAGAGATCTTTGGGGCATCGAGCAGCACACTCTTCCTTTGATCTTAAGGTCCCTGATGTGGGGGCCAGTTTTCTTAAGTGAGTGAAAGGAAGTGAGTTGTTTTAGCGTCTTAGGAAATGTGCAGGTTTGGAGCACAGCGTAGGAGCCCGAGTGTTTATTAAGCTGCCTGTCATTACCCACTTGGGTGTCCCTCGGAGAATACCACATGGAAAACAAGCACCGTCAAGAAAGCAAACATCTGTTTCCATCTGGAAGAAGCCAGATTTTAAAGGTGTGACATTAAAATTGATCATAAAAATAAAGCAAGATGAAATGGAGTGAATACCCTAGGCTTGGAGTAATTAGAAATATACGGCTGTCAGAGGGAAGTATCATTTGCAAAGTATTTTATGTAAAATGTTTTATGGGGTGTAGAGCGAGGAAGAGGAGTCTGCCCAGGGGCATCAAGAGGACGAAGTGTGATCACCGAGATGAAATTGGGGAACTACTTATGGATCAACTTGCATTTTTGATTAATGTTTGATGACTTTTAAAAATACAAAAAGGCAAAACCAAAACAAAAACCTGTTGGCTGAAGGTCGCCAGGCACCAGCCAGCCCCTCGCTCTGAGGCTGGAGGTGTGGACGGGTTCCGTTCGCTTAGTGGCCCTCCTGTGGGTGCAGAGACGACACCTGGGTGACATCTGAGTCCACATCTTTCCCGTCCCCTTTTCAGTAATGAACGCTGATCCGCATGTGTCAGGGAAAGGAATCGGGGATGGGTTTTTTTCCATCTTCTGTGTCTCCAGTCCTCGCCGCCTGCAGAGGAATCAGCCAGCAGTGGCCTCGCGCGGGGTCAGAGTCTGCAGATGGAGATGGAGCGTGGCCTTATTTGCTCACCGCCCCACTTCTGTCTGCAAAAGAGAGAAAAAAGCCACTCTTCCGAGTCAGAAGCCAGGAAAAATTTTTTTAAAAAAAACAAAACCTCAGTTTGCGTAATGCACAGTAATGATAGCCCGTGAAAATATCTTTGCTTTGTCTCTTAAATGCCAGCCTCAGATGCAGAGTGGCTGAAGTGGAGGGGCTGGCTCGGGTAGAAAATACTATTTCAGGAGTGTCAATTATGTCCCCAGCTGCTCCCGAGTCCTGCTGTCACGTGTGTGCTCTTCTCGGCACGTGGAGGGCTTCCTTAGCTGCTACCTGGGCTACCAACGTACATTCTCTGCATTCGTTCTGCACAGCTTACACATAGCTGTCTGATGAATCTTTGGAAACTATGATTCCTGCCCTGCCTGCTTCCAGGTGAAAAGCTTAAGTGGCCTTCCGTTGCCTTCTGAACGAAATTCCAATCCTGGGATCTGGGTCTAACCTGCATTTTCTAAACATGCAGCTCGTTATAACCGTTCAAGCCCAACACTAGCTCCTGCTTATCCTGCCACGTCCCCCCTACAGGCTCAAATTTCTGCTGGTTTTCAGGCAAAGTGCACATGCCTGGACCTCAGCATGCCTCCTCCATCATCACTTCAGAGTCCTGTGATAGTGTCTCATTTTCTAAGATTTTTTGTTTTTATTTAGCCTAAGCCTTTATTCAAAAATGCCAGGCAAGAGAAGGTTCTAAAGGAGCATCCTAACGTGGGGAAGGAGGGCAGAAGTTTTTAAAGGGCTTCCACAGGAAGGGTTAACAAGTTCAGCTAGTTTCAGGAACGGTTGGATCAGGACAGTTCGCAGAAGAGGGAGGAGTGGTACTCAAGAGTTAGCCATTGTTTGGGCAATTTGAAGTTGATTAACGGGGGTAGCCTCGTAAGTTTCTTAACGTGGGCATCTGCTCTCGTGTCAGCCCAGCATCTCCTTCCTCTCCTGATAACCCCATCCTGAGCATGTTGGGGGAACCTCTCTCTCCATCTCCTCCCAGTCCCCACCCCAGTAGCAGGTATAAGTGCATCACCCAGCCCCAGCCAATCAGAACGCTCAACCTCTGGGTCACAGCGATTGGCTGGGGATGGTCATGTGACTCAGGCATGGCTAATGAGATTCTGTCTCGGGACTTTGGCTGGAGCCGTAGGGAGGGCAGCTCTCTTCCTGGTGAGGACGTGAAGCTGACAGCACTTAGACCCTGAGCTGCCCCTCACCGTCTGTGGGAACCTGCTTGGAAATAAAATCGAGATGGAGAAAAGCAGAGCCAAGAGCGTGTCCTGAAGACAGAGTTTCAGCCACGTCTGGGTCCAGACCCTCTGTGTGAATTTCCCTGTCACGTAATCCAATCAATTATCACTGTTTGGTCTGAGCCAGAGTCGCCTTACCGTGTGTTCCTTCCAAGTACTTACAAAAGCAGGTCTTATTTTCTTTGTCGGATTATAATTACAGGTGCGTGTTTTTACATTCTCAGCTATTCATTTAACATACATTTTCATTGAATGCTTAATATGCATCAGATCACGCATGCAGCGCTGAGGGACAGTCCGGCCTTGTGAGTTCCATCCATCCAAGTAAGGGAGGACAGAGGAATAATTTGAACAGTGCAAAGTAGGTCCGTGGACACTTTGGAGAACCTACCTTGTTCGTGAAGCCTGGATGCAGCTGAGCAGGCTTCCTGGAGAGAGTGACTTCTAAGCTGAGTGTTGAAGGATAAACAGAAGCTCCCTAAACAAGCCACAGAGAAAGGTAGGACTAGCGTCCCTGGCTGAGGAAATAATGTGTGAGAATAAGAACGAGCACTGTGCATTGGAGGAACTATAAGTAATTCAAGGCTGGGCGCGGTGGCTCACGCCCGTAATCCCAGCACTCTGGGAGGTCAGGGCAGGAGGATCGCTTGAGCTCGGGAGTTCGAGACCAGCCTGAACAAGAGCGAAATCCCTACTCTACTTTTAAAAAAATTTAAAAAGTAATTCATCATGGCTGGAAGACTGTCTGGTGTTTCCTCCCGAAGTCTGAGGCACTTAGAGAACAGCGAGTTCCCCGGGGTTGGTATTTAATAGGTGTTTGGCGAGTGAGTTAATGAATAAATGTCACTGGCGAGGTTGTTGCAGGCAGTAGAGGATTCGTAACAGTGGTTAGGGTGGAGGAATGATTCATTGAGGCACAGCTAAATAAACTGTGACTTAAAAAGCCTGCTCAACCAGCCGTTGTTACGTTGATGCTCCCTGTGACACCAACTTTCTGGTGAGTTGTGTGAAGGAACAGATACGTTAGTTTCTGTCACTTAATTGGGAAGAGCCCACAGAGAATTTTAATAGCACTACCAAAAACATCATCAACAATAATGGCTTATTTTGTGGAGTGTTCACTGCATTCTAGGGGAGGGTGCTGAGCAATTTGTGCTGTGTCAGGCACGCTTTACCTGAGTCCCGTGACACGGTACTGTGCGTAAACCCATTTGTAAAATGAGGGACCTGAGGCTAAGGGGCGTTGTGTAACTTCACCCCGTTCACTCACCTGTTGAGTAGACGCGCTTGCTCAAATGCCAGTGAGAAAGGAAATCAGAGCTTGATCCCAGGCGGAACTGTGCAGGTTCAGAGCTCTTGTCCAGAGCAACCCGATAGACTGTCTTGGAGACAAGCGATGCTGCTGGGTTCAGCTTCCCTTTGTGTGTCCCTTGGGTCCGATTCTTTTTTATTTTTTCAAAGGATTGCAAGGGCGCAAATATTTTTGGCTACAGGGATCACTTTTGTAACGCTTGAGTCGTGGTTATAAGAGTGCCCGTCACCTAGATAATGTTCACTGCACCTGTTACGTAGGTTTTTGCCCATCCCCTCCTCCTCCCCACTCCTGCTTGATTTCCACTGAGTTTTGCTTCCCTCTGTGCACATCTGCGCTCATCAGTTGGTTCCAATTTCATAGCAAGTCCTCATGGCGTTTGTTTTTCCATCCTTTAGATACTTCACTTAAGAGAATGTTCTCCGGTTCCATCCAAATTGCTGTAAAAGGCATTAAGTCATCTTCACGCCTGAGTAGTACTCCGTGGTGTACGTGTACCACGTTTATTAATCCACTCATGAATTGATGGACACTTGTTTTGATTCCACACCTTTGAATTGTGCTGAAATAGACACTTTCATTAAAAAGTCCCAAAACATAGATGTTGGCGTGGATGCAGAGAAAAAGGAACGCTCATCCATCGTTGGTGGGACTGCAAATTAGCACAACCTCCATGGAAAACAATGTGGAGAGTCCTCAAATATCTGCAAGTAGACCTGGGATCACAGTTTGATCCAGTGATCCCAGGACTGGGTATTCACCCAAAGGAAAAGAAGTTCTTTCATCAAAAAGACACCTGCACTCGAATGTCTGCTGTATCTGATTCTTTAGGTTAAGAATGTCAAATGTTCGTCAGTTTGAGATTTCTGCGGTTCACTGTGGGCTGTGGGAACTCCTGGGCTGGGTCCCCCCAGTCGAAGGCAGTGGAGTCCACCTCTCTCTCTGCCCTTCTCGTACGAGCAGCGAGAGGTGTGGGTCTGGCATCCCATGGGTTAATTCTCTATCGCCTTGACCTCCCGTTCTCAAAGTCCTGTTTGTAATTAATTTGAAATCATTAATTGGACAAAATAATTCTGTATTACTGTATCCCAGAGGTAGCCAAAATTTAATTGCCAGAGCCTTGTTTGTGTAAGCGATTTCTGTTCAACAGAGGAATATTCAGTGCCACTGTAAAATTAATCAGGTGTGCTGTGTCTTGACCCCCGCGATGGTCAGAGGGCGATGGAAGGGGCAGTGTGAATAGTGTTTATTAACCACATCGCTTTACCGATGATTTCCCTTGTAAGAGCAGCAGTTATGTCCTAAGCACCGTGTAATTTCCGTCTGACAAATGTGAAAGTTACCGCTCGGAATGTGTAATAGTATTTATTTTTTGAGATGCCATTTCAATTTTTAGAACTCCTCGCACAGTGTAAGATCAAAGTTAAGCCATTCTCCTTCCTGTTAGGCTTCCTCTGAGTGTCTCTGTTTTTCCCTGCCTGCCTCTGTGCTTTCTCTGCACCTCTCTTCAATGAAGTGTGCGTCCTGAGTGCTTGCTTATCCGTATCTCTCCAACCCTCTCTCCAGCAACCTTCAGAACAGGAGGCTCCTCCGGTACTTTCACTCCAGAGACTCCCTCTGCCTCAATTTGTTTGTTTCTCTTCTTCCTTCTGTCCCTTTCTGGCTAAGGACTCTCCTTGCAGTGGAGAACCCTGGGTTTTCTATCATTAAGAACTGGCTGAAATCACAGCTCACAGCCCATTGGCTCTGCACCCTTGAGCAAGTTTACTTTGCTCTTTTTGTTTATTTTTTTAAAATCTGTAACATGAGGTGATAGTGCCTACCTGCTTGGGTTTTGGAGCATCAAAAGAAATAGCTTTTTGGAGTTCTTGGAAAGTCAGTCTTGGAATGTCTCCTTGTTCTCTCTTGGTCTTACTGAACTTATCCGTATTTGGTAATATGCGTGTGTGTGTATGTGGCTATTGGTTTATCTGTCATCTATCAATTGATATCAATCAACAGATATCTATCTACCAATTATCTGTCTTTCCACTGCTGACCTAATCCATCCATCCTCTATCTACTGATTATTTACCGCATCCATCCATCCGTCCGTCCACCCACCTGCTGACCTGTCTACCTGCATCTCTCAGCCACCCTCCTTTGGTTTCCTTTCTCCCTCTCTGCCCTCCATCTCTGTGGCTGAGCTCATGCATCTGCTCTGTTCTTTCACCTTTTACTGTGATGTGTCCAGACCTATAAGAAGACAAATCAGTCATAGGAGGGATGAAATTTTAGATCCGTCCATTCATGTGATGCAAGGAGCAATGATCCATCTCATGTCCCAGGCTCTCTTTGTGTCCTTTTTTTTTCATACCAGTCAAGCTCCACCTGTCTGCAAACTGAACACCCCCCTCACTTCTCAGGCCACCAGATGAACACAGCCCTTCAGTGCGGGGTCTCAATCCACATTTCTACTCCTAAATGTCTCCCCCTGCATCCACTGACAAGCTCAGATCAGACACACCTGGGCTCGGCTCCCAGAATCCGCCTTCTGGGTTTTTCTCCTGGGTCTGGCTTCGTCTCCCTAAACTGTGCGTTCCGTTTCAGGGAAGGATACCTTGAGCTGCAGGTCTCTGTGCGGTTCTTTCTTGTATCCCCTACTCCACCAGCCGATCTCTCCTGAAACTCTACCCTTCGTGGTTCACGGGGACAGCCCCCACCCGACCTTTAACCTGTCTCAGCAGACCAGCATCAAAACTCCCAGCTCTGCTGCAATTCCAGCCCATACTGGTGAGTCTGACAGCCAGAGAGCATTTTGAGGATCGCTGCCGTCCACCTCCAGCTGGCTAGAATTGGCTTAACTTGCTTAATGCGCATTTGATGTCTAATGATGCACAGTCACATGTCTGTTTCTTCCATTTCTCTGTCGCCGGCAGCCTGTGTTGCTGTTGTATCCACAGCCATCTGAAAGCAGAACTGTCCTCAGTGCCCCGGTGGGAAATAGCTTCTTCACGAGCACCTAAGCCGTTGTCTGTGTGGCTCTCCTGGTTTCCTTCTCTTCTTTGTCAAGCTGACTGAGTTGTATAGGCACTGATTGCACACACAGACAAAGCAAGTAAGAAATAAGTCATTTATACCATGTGGTCTTCAGAGATCCCTCCCTGGCCATCCATAGATGGTATCAGCTCCCCCAGTGCAGCATCCTTAACAAGAACTAACATTTTGTTTGGACTGCTAACTGCATGCTAAACACTGTTAGGGCTGCTTTTACATATAAAAGAATTTAATCTCACTACAACCCCATGCCACAGGTGCTCATTGTGATGCCACTTTGCAGACAAGGGAGCAGTCACATACAGGTAGATGACGTACCTGTGATCCCGAAGCCGGCAGGTGCTCGTAGATGACACAACTGCTCAGACCCAGGCGGCGAGAGCTGGTGTTCCCTTGCAGGCCCTTCCCTGAATTTCCCAAGAACCTCATCTGCCTTTACAAATCCCCAGTCCTGGGGAAAAAAAAAATCAGTGGAGAAATTGGGGAAACATTAGAGTTCTCATGTGTGCATTAAAGCTTAACGATCCACATAGCAATGTCGCTGGTTCGGAAGACTCTGCCGATGGCACGTAAGAAAACAAGAGGGAACGCGGAGACTGGTATCAGGGTCTGAGGTTGACGTTTGGGGTCAGCGGGGCTGGAGCACGTAGAAGCAGGACACTTACGGTTTCACGGGTCAGTCTTGCTGTGGCTGTGGCCGTGTTACGATGTCTGCTGGTGGCTCTGTCTGCCGCTGATAACAGAGGCATCGTTGCTGATAAAAGAAAGGCTAATATGTTTATACACACTATACTTTATACAAATCCCAGGAAAGATGCATCCAAAATATTAATAACACATTCTGGGAGAAAAGTAAGCCCTTAAATTGGCAACTTCGACACCTGATTCTATATGCTGCTGCTAATCTTAATATGAAATCCCGATGTAACATTATCCAAGTTCTACGCAGTCATGTTTGCTGGTGTTTTACTGTGTTTGAATATTCACTAGAGGCTGCAGTTATTTGTAAATGCACCTAAATTTAGTATTTCTGATTCATTATATATCCATAGTCAGGAGTAAAGGACATGAAGAATGTTGGAAATGTTTTAAGAATAACCTGTGATTTCAGGAATCCCTGAAAATTCCTGGGAATTTCAATTTTTCTTTCCTGAATCCCGAATATTCCTATCTGCCAAAATTCAGAACCACTGTCCTGAATGCAGAGCCAGGCTCCCAGCCACGTCTCTGGATTCCCTGTTGGCATGCTTTTCTCACTGTTTAACAGAAGCGTTTCCGTCTGAAGTGGAAATGATCTTGCTTATGGTCTTGCCCCGTTCACTGGCATGGAAGCTTCATGAGAGGAACACTCCAGCTGTTTTATCTCCTGTGCAACCTCAGCACCTAGGACAGCTCCCGGCCGTTCTATCCCAGCTCGGTAAACATTTGCTGGATCGGTGCCTGCAATTGCGTAGCCAGTTAAGAGTGTTCAAGGAAACACTGCAGGAGAGGAAGGAGTGTTCTAAACCTGGTCCTTGAACAGGACGAAGCTTTCTTGGTTTTGACTGCAGAAAGGATCCGCTCAGGAAAGCCCAGCGGTCGCCTGGCCCCGGCCTGTCCTCATTTCCAGGCGCTGTGCTGAGCCGTCCCGGGACACTCATCAGGCAGGAGCTCCCGGTGAGTCAAAGTGAAGGGAAAGTCATGGAGACCCTCGGGGGACGCGGAGGAGGAAGCGTTTCTGTTGCCATTACAGCCCGCTGAGCGCAGCGCCCCATGTGCTTATTCAGGAAGCATGTGATGCTCCAAACCTAGGACAGCAAAAGCTAGCCCTAGGAATTTTCTTGGTAATTGAGAAGACAATAAAAAAACCTGCCTTCTCCTTTTCTGTCGAATGCAGAGGGTGGAGTTGGAGGTTTCTGAGACATCTTCCAGCTCCGACATCCGGGGTTCAGTGCGTCTCAGATGCACCCCTGAGCTCAATATCATCTCTCCCCACTTCGGCTGGCGGAACCGTGTCGGAAGCCCAGAAGTGATTTTTTTTTTTTGTATGTTCCACCCCCATCTTTGTAGCGCCAGCTGAACGTCAGGACTAATGCGAGCCTGCTCGCGGGAATGAGTTAGCAGCACCTGCCAAGAGCTCCATCCAAGCACCATTGTTTAGCCAGCTGCCTGGTCCCCGGCGTATCTGACTCCCGGCTAGAAGGTCATGAGCTCAAATCCCCTTAGGACCCGGTTTCATTAGCAGTTTTTCCAGATCCACTCCTCTCCCTGCGTGATGCCCAGAGTCGCACCATGTAATTGTCCTTATCAGACGTGTCTGATTAAGCCATTTCAGGAGGTCTTTTAGCAGAAAAGGCAGCAAATGGTGATGAATGTAGCTGGAGCCTCATTACCAGTGGATTCAACCCCCACCTACACAAACAAAAACCAAAAGCCTCTGCCCACTCTGATATAGGCAAATGCTAGCTTGTGAAATACCAACACTCTATTTTTTTGGTATTTTTTCATATGTGGAGAGGGAGGACTGAGATTTTTGCCCCACTTGTTGTAACCATTAGGAACTCGGGAAATAGATGAGATACTCACGTAGGGTCTGAAGGAAAATCTAGAAAGGGACTCCTTATGGAGGGTGGGCAGAGTGCAAGACCCCATAAGGGATATTGAGGCACCAGTTTCTAGAGGAGTCATCTCCCCTGGGGCTTGACAGGTGGAGAGAATGATCTTGGCAGAGCCCGGTCAGAGCTGGACACCTGGGGGATGAGCCCATGGGCAGGAACCCTAACCGCAGACACACGGCTGCTGTCAGGGACCGGGCAACACCTTGGGGAGGGGTGGGGAGTGAGGAATACGTACTCCCTCCCTCTCATCTCCTATTTTTCAGTAACCTGCTTGTTACTTCCCTTTGGCCAAAAGCAATTAGAAACCAGAAAGCGAGGGGCTCTGAGAAATGTAGCTCGTAGAGAGGGCAGGGTGTGCATTTGGGGTGGCATTTTTGTGGGTGGGGTGAGGGGAGTGTCAACAGAGAGAAAAACAGCTCCATGTACCACTTGCTGGTACAGAGAACAGATGAATAGGACTCAGTTACCTGTGGCTAAAAAGAGAGTGTTTAACAGTTGAGCCACTTCAGTTTCCAAGGACAAACTCAAATTCTGAATTTTGTGAACAAAGAACTGTTCGTATTGTACCTGTCGCAGGAGAAGCACACGGGATGGCAGCTCCGTCGGCCCCTGGAAGAACCTGGCAGGTGCTCGGTGACCAGAAAGCAGGGGAGATGTTGGGGTTGTTCAACATCGAGCCAGAGCACCTGCGAGCCGGGTGCAGCATGGAGGGACCCGTCTGAGAAAGGCGAACTCTGTGTCCTCTCCCCAGCCATGGCCACCTCGGTCGTATTAATAGTAACGTAGTGATAAAATCGGGGATAACTGCAGGTGACATCTACGGAGCGATCTCCATGTACCCGGCGCCGTGCTCATCTGTTCTCTTATTTAATCCTTACGGTGATCCTAAGAGCCGCTACAGTTATCTCCAGTTTAGAGATGAGGAAACAACATTAGTGGCATTATATTAGTATTTTTGGTAGCAGTGCTTAAAACTGCAATTCAGTTGAGCACTTAGCATTCAATGCCCTCTGCTTAGCGCCTGGCAGGAAACAAGGTTCAGTGAGACACGGAACCAACCTCACAGAATCACATTCTGGCCTGGAGGAGGATCAAGCCGGGTGCAGATTTATAATGCAAGGTCTAGACCGGCTGGTGCTCCATAGTGAATGTCGCCGTGGTTGCCACATGGCACCATTTGAGGGACAGATGTCCAGCTGTCTCTGAGAAACTGCCCCCTCCCCGATGCTCTCGGTTCACGTGGTTGAGGGATAAATGGCACTACCTGAGCTCCGGGGGCAGATGTTAGAACAGGGTCAAACCAAACGGAGCAACACACACACGCGTGTGCACAGGCATGCTCACAGTAATAACAGCGGTTACTTCAAAAGTGAGCCTAGGACCCTAGCCAAGGCAATGAGACTCAAGGAGACTGAGTTCTAGGACTTTTGGGGAGTGATTAAGGGAGAGACATTCCCAATTCCTGGGTTTAACAGCACTGGGGTTGGAAACCTGGAGCCGCCAGACCTGTCCGCAGTGGCAGGTGGAGTCAGAAGGAAGCACAGCCTCAGGCGGATTGGAACTCCTCGGTCCAGCCAAGCCTAGGCGTTTCCATCCCACGTCAATAGATACTTTTATATATATATATATATATTTTTTTGCTTCAGTGAGATTGAGGTTTCTATCAATTGTAGCCAACTGAGATAAAAATGTGTCATTACCAGGAAAGGTAATATCCGGTTGAAAGGAGCAGCCCCAGCCCTTTCTTTGAACACAATGTGGGTGCGGAAAGTCTGGGATATTGCGGGGAGGAACTCCAGGCAAGGGGGCGCCGTGACCAACAGCCGGTTGGCAGAAACGAGCGGGTGAGGACTTTGACTCTGCAGGCTCACCTTCCGTCTACGGCCTGCCTGGCTTCCTGCTAAGAGCCAGGACACAAAGATAATCCTGACATGTTAGAAAATAACCTATACACTGTGTTCTTGTTTGACTATTAGGAGGGGAGACTGTCTGGGGAGGGAGGAGTAAGTGAGACTAAGGAAACAAAATAAGCAAAAAATAGGCAAGTGTCTCCCTGTCTGTCTGTCTCTCTCTCTTCCCCTCTTCTTTCTTCCATCTTTATTTCCTGCTTTTCTTCTATCTTTCCTTTTTCTTCATTCTTTTAAAAGTAATCACCAGACGCATTGGCTCACACCTATCATCCTAGTGCTCTGGGAGGCTGATGTGGGAGGATCGCTTGAGGTCAGGAGTTTGAGACCAGCCTGAGCAAGACCCCATCTCTACTACAAATAGAAAAATTAGCCAGGTGTGGTGGCGGGCCCCTGTAGTCTCAGCTACTTGGGAGGCTGAGGCAGGAGGATCAGTTGAGCCCAGGAGTTTGAGGTTGCTGTGAGCTAGGCTGATACCACTGCACTCTAGCCTGGGTGACTCTGTCTCAAAAATACAAGGAGTCATGGATCAACAAAGGTTCCAGAAAGCAGTATTATCATCGCCTTATGAATGTCCAGGACGTTCCCACTAAGGTCAAATCAGTGCTGACCTGATCATCTCTTTAATTGCCTCGATGCCGAGTGGGGAACTCGATTGCAGACCGGGCCCTGCCAGAGTGCTGGTACCGAGCTGTGATGAGGGGAAAGCCTTGTGCAAGAATTGAGTGAACACTCACTAAAAGCAAGAGGAGGAGCTGTGACCTGGAATCTCTTTGTAAACATGGAAGATGAAAACAGCATCTGCATCTTCGGAGATGGCCTCAGCGTTTCACGGGTCGACTACAAAGTAAGTTTGAAGTGTTTGGCTCTCAGTCCGTCAAACCCAAGTCTGTTCATAGTCGTCCTCACGATTAACAGAGAAGTTTTTCTTCTGACATTTGGCACGCTATTTATTTTTTTCCCCAAGACAGACACTATTACACACTGCCTCTTTCTCGGGCAAAATCCAATAATTCTCTTCAGTGTTCCGCAAAGTGGGCCAAATGGAATGGCTCAGAGAGATCATCCGTCACGATTCCTGCGTGTGTCTCGGAGGAAATGCGGAGCTGGAGAAATTCACCAACGCTTAGAGATAGTCTTTTATCTTTTTAAACTGACTTCCATGAGCCCAGGTTCAACACATGCTATTTATCCCAGATTTATATTGCAATTTTCCCACCTAAAATCTTTTCTGCCCTCTCTCTGACTAGCAGTTTTAGGTAGTGATGCTCCAGGTCAGCTCCCTGCCCAGACTCCCTTGCAGCTAGGAGTGGCCATGTGACCCAGTTCTTGCCAATCAAGTACAGGTGGAATGTTCTAGGTGGGGCTTGTAGAAGAATATTTTCCAGTGGCATACTCCTGCAGTCTTTGCCCTTCCTGCCTGGGTTCCCATCAGCACCTGTGGCTGTTGTACCAGTCCTGGGTGTCTTTTCTCTGGATTGTTTGTTACGGGAGAAAAAGAAAAACAAATTGGGCATGCCTCTGTGCTCAGTTTTCTAATTTTTGATGCCCTTAATGAATGCAATTTTGTGAGGCTTCATGATTGAAATTCTTTCTCTGGATTTATGTATTTTAGCATAAGATTTTTGTTTGGTTGTCAATATGCTAGTTCCCCCATTTCGTGACATTTCACTAGTTTACATGATTTATTTCCTTGTGATTGCTACACAAACTTCCGTATACAGCATCTGGCAGCTGTAAGTAATGCTCACCCCGCGGGCACTAGGCACGGAGCAGAAAGTTCACATGGGAGACCAAGACACACGAGGGACGCAGCTCTGCAGTAATGCAGGTCTGAGTTTTAAAGATGCTTCTGCCACAGACACCGCCTGCTTGTTGGAGTTCCATGTTGCCAGCTGGGTAAACGCTGGCAGGTTTTTCTGATGCATGTTTATGAAAACCTCCTTGCCAGCGTCTGTGCATTTTATTTACCGTGCCAGTCTTGGGCAGCTTCTGTCACTTGGTAGGAAGCCTGTGAAATGAGCATTCTGGAGAGGGCAGAGCACCTGTGCACGATGATTGGAACTTTGTGCATCAGGAAGGAAAAGACGGTACCCTTGCTGGAGCCCAAGAAGCCCTGCTGTGAGAAGTTATAGAAACTTCTCGTTGCCAAAACGCCCTTCCGGGTGCTCAGGGGTTGCTTCAGTGAGCTCCCGTGGATGCCTGGTCGCAGGGACACAAACAAACTTGCAAGTCCCGGTTCACTGTCTCGCTGCTGGTGCACAATCAGCACATCAGCGTGGAATCTGTTTTTGAAAGACAGCACTTTGTGTGTGTTTTTCCCGTTGCAAACTGACGTGCATTTCATCCCTGCTTAAACCCTCACGTAGGATCTTAACTCCGGTGAGCATTAGACTGTGAAATCAAAGTATCATTGAAACTCACGGAGAGTCAAAATTGTTTTTGGAAATCCCTCGCCCCAAGACCAGCGTACCCACCTTCAACCAGCCAAACACGTCCCTTTGTCGTCCAGCCCTGAGCAGACCGCTGCTTCTGTTCCCAGGGGGCTGCTTTGTTTTGACTGACCACCTGAAGAAGTGGTTGGCTTTCCCTGAGGGCCACACAGTATGAAACTTAAAAGTTTTCAAACACTGGACTGGAACTTGGTGTGCTGAGATTGCTCATCCCGCGGAACACTTGAAAACAGCACGTTCCTGACTTTTCCATCTCATACGCTGCTAGGCACTGAGTGACTTAGAAGGGCGGCCGTCCTGGTCATCAGTGCTATCCGATGTTGAATTTGTGTAAGTGAGCACTCACGTGCTGAGATGCTGGGTACCTGTGTTGGTGTGTAGCATGACTGAGGAGAGCCCCATGGACATGGGGAGGTGTGTGAGTGTGTGTGTGTTACACCTCGGTACCTTAGAGCTCCGCTTCTACCCCCAGGTAGTCTGGGGGGTGTGGGAGAAACTTACGCTGAATTCTTACCTAACTCTGCACGGTTAGGTGCAGGAAGCCGAGCTGCTTGGTTGTTCATTCCTTAATACTGGGCAGGGCTATGCACCGTCATCAACATCACCTAACTTACTCCCAAAGCATTCCTACGACCTTGATTTTTTTTTTAACTGTCACCGTTGAGTAGGTGAAGGTCTGAGGGCTTACAGACCTTTCCCAGGTCAAAGAATAATGAAGTGACTGACCTTGGCTTTGAACCCTGAATCTCCTAAACCCACCATGCAGGGTCTTCCCTCACGACAACACCACGTTCTCATTGCGGACAGTGGAACCTCAAAACTTTACCAGACGATGGTAAAAAAAAAAAAAAAAAAACCAGAATGCTACAAAATAGTCTCTATTTTTCTCACTGATAGTCTCTATTTTTCTCACTGCTGATGGCTGAATGGAATTCCATGATATGTCATCTTCCTTTCAGAGATTCAGGACACCTAACATGTCTTATTGCTTTGGATCCTTCAGAAATATTTGATTTGTGATATGTTACTGGCATTGTGTTACACAGTAAGGATAGCGTAGGAATTAATACTTCATGTAAATCACTTCAAAGTGCTTTAGCCTTAGAGCATCAGGTAAAACAAATATGGCAAAACGCAAACATTTAAATGCAGGTGCAAATGTTCATTGCACCTTTCCTCTTTTTCCTGTAGGCTTGAAGTTTTCTTATAACAAAGTTTAAGTATACTTTGGAAGTTATTGCATTCTTTAAAGTTATTTAACTGGGCTAAGCCTCAGTTTCCTCGTCTGTAAAACAAACATAGTGAACAGCACATTGTATGATTGTAATGAGTAAAAAGATTCGTACATGAAGTGTTTATCAAAGTGCCTGACACAGACCACAGTTGGCACACATGATTCACTCATTCTACATAAATTTTTTGGCGTACGTACAAGGACAAGCATTTTACTCAAAGCTTTACAGACTTAATCTCATTGCATGCTTATCCTAAAGATACAGATTTAAAAAAAAAAAAATCATACTTGTTATCAAGAAGCTGTTTGCCGGAGGCTGAGAGACACCTTGCAGGTTATGACAAACCAGAGAAATGCTTCCCAGATGGGCAAAATGATCATCACCTGGCTCCTTAGTGACAGAGTCAGCGAAGAACTAACGTCCCCTGATCCTGATGCTGTTTCTGTAGCACCAAGTGCTTTGGTTTTGGGAGTGACGGTGTATTTGTTTTATCGTACATCTAGGAAAGCTTAGTCTACTTACCCCAGCGCTTCCCAGAGGCGAGCATGTTAATGTGTGTAGTGTACACAGACGTGGTTTTCATGTAGCAATGAACCTCTTGGGAAGAAAGTTAACCTCTTTTCGGTTTTTCTGATCATTCTGATCACCTCAAGGAGAAAGGCTTTGTTTGATACCAGGATGTTTCTACATTCTAATATTTGCTTACCTCCTTTTCCCCAGGAGAGAGCAAGTCCAGACACAGAGCCTTTGGCAGGCAGCGTGTAGTTAGAATGAATAACATCGCTTCATTTCCTGCTTGGTTTTGTTGACGGCCGCCTTCTATTCCTGGCAGATGATGCCAGTTTTCACCTAACAGTAGTGCAATAAAGCTCCCTTTCAAAATGAAGGTGTTAGTACAAAAAGAAGCCAATACGTTTGCATCACAGGGCCGGTCAGAGAGCCTCAGGCAGGAACCCTGGCCCAGAGTGTATCTTGAGATGAAAATGACTCTCCAGTGAGAAAATAAGGTTGGACAAAGTGCTGGATTTTGGGTAGCAGGTGGAAAAGCAAAGTCGTGTTGCCCGTGTCAGGGAAGGTGAGAGGACAGGGAGGGACGGTCGGTTTGTGTCGGGCGGGGGAGCCCAGGCCCCAGTGGGCAGGATGGTTTCCGCCCCTGCAGACGAGCCTGTTTCAGATTCGAGCTGACGGTTCCATGGCACTGTGCGCAGTCCGCCTGCGGCCTTGCTGTGTGCCCGCCGACAGTAGGCGCCGCATGGATGTGTTTATTTCCCAAAGACAGTTGTGCCGGTGGGCCTCACGGCCAGACGAGTTGATTAAAGCTTGGCAGGCACAGTTGCCGTTCCTAATAAAGAAATCACCACCGCAGCATTTCCCCCCCTTTTAAGTAACAGAGGGAGAAATTGTGAAAAATCAAAGCCTGAAATATATTGTTGACGGTGGCTTTTAGTTTCCCACTTTTAATCAGCGTTTGGCAGCACCTGGCTTCACCGCCGCGTGTGAAATGACGAGGCCGTGAATATTCTCACTGCTCGTCGGCACTCGGGGGCAGGGAGGACTGAGATCTTTAAGAGCAGAGATTGGAGAGATGTTAATGTGACAAAATGAACATTAAATGTCAACAAAGTTTCATGCTGCACTGATACAACGTGTTTATTTGTTGCAAGGTTGCAAGGGCAGAGATCGTGTCTCTCTTTCCCTGCTACACCCTCCACTGCTGAGACATCGTGTTCTCAATAAATAGACGCGTACATCTCTGCACGGGAATTAGCAGGGAAGCTAAGTGCACAGCACCGGAGGGTACCACTCACAGCCCCCGGGAGTCAGGCTGTGCAAAGCCTGAACGTCAATATTCTGCAGGAAATTCAATATTCCCGGGTGTCAGGGATGGAAAAGCCAACTGAGTCACACCATGTCCTGTCCAAGATGACCCCCTTTTGTGTGTCCTCAAGGACTCACAGCACCATTGGTGGGGGCCTCGGCGCATCTCCCAGTCCCCCACCCAGTACTGAGATTCTCACCCTGCCCCTCCCCGCTGCTAGGAGGGTCCAGCTCCAATACCTGTCACCCGAGTCCCCTTCTGGACTTGCCCTCAGCAGCAGTGAGCCACCTGCCCTTTTCTGACCCTGACAGCAGGTAGGCAGAGCTGTGTAGAGGCCCGGGGCCCTGGTATCGATTTGGAACAACCCTGCAGGGGACCACCCCCCAGACCCATACCTTGCCGGAATGACCTGGGGCCTTTGCTGTCAAACCGAACTCAGTCACATGGACGAAGGAAGGAAACATGGTTGTCGGCCAAGCCTGTGTGAGAGCAGCTCATACCCGCTCTGTGGAGGGCGGACAGTCAGAGCCAGAAAACGGAGACGATGGTGCTCGGAAACAAAGCAGGCTGACTGCAGTGGGGAAGGGCAGGAGTCAGGGGAAAAGGGGGGAGAGAATCGTAGGAGGGAGGACGAGTCTGCGGGGAGGAGGGCAGGAGGCAGGGGGGGATCAGACACAAGCCTTGCTCACCAAGCTGGGCTTTCATCTTCTCGAGTTTGTCCTCGGCTCAGAGGGCATGTGGAACAGTTTTGATGGTGTCAGAATGGGACTTAACAGTCCACACGCCAGAGCTTGGCGCGCACAGATTTATACAGACCTTGTGGTGTGGGGACAGGCGGGGAGGCAGTGGCCTTGGGAGTCCCCTGGCCCACGGTACACACTTGGGAGGGCGTCACCGGGAGGCAGGAAGGGGATGGAGATTTGTGTGCAGGGCGCCTTCCAAGCAAGGGTGCCCACGCTGAGAAGTCACTGCATGACACGTCCCCTGAGGGGCCCGGCCCAGTGGGAGGTGACTGTCTGCAGCTGGGGGCGGGTCCCGGAGTCCCTCAGCCACCAATACCCTAATCGGCTGGGGAGTGGCCACCTCCGTCCTGCAGGGGTGATCTGGGCCACACACCGCAGCATCCACGATGGTCTCTTACAGACCTGAGGATGTGTAGAGGTAAGACTTTTAGACCACACACGAAATACATCTGACCCTGTCCTGGTCCTGTTTGGTTTTATCCAAGCATGGCCTAGATGGGTTTGGCTGTGGATTCTAGCATTACCCAGCAGGCAAATGTGCATTCGGTTTTTTTTGCTGAGCTTTGAGACGCCAGCCATTCCCAGCTCCCCTCCATTGAGAATGGAGGATAATAGCTAATGCTTGAATGGTGGAAGGTGGTTAGAGAGAAAAACTGTTTAAAAATATTGACTCGTTATAAAATGCAAACATGATATTGGCTGTCAGATGTTTGGACTGAGCTTATTCTTGGTGGGATTTGTCTGTTGTCAGATATGGGCATTTGGTGTGAACAGAAGCTCTCTGACTTCTGTTTCCGCAGCTCCCAAAGAAAGGAATCTGCTGCTAAAGGTAAACTTGGTTAAATATGTGCATCTCAGTTTTGGATGTTCAGTACCAATTTTCATTTATTTAATAATTCCCAGAGTCTCAAATCCTGTTTCACTTTCCTTCCCACCTGACTTCCCGTGGCTCTGATTGTGTGAGGGAAGCCCCGCAAGGAAGGTGTGAGTCCTGTAGCTGTTGGTCTATTTTTAATCCTGCGCCGGGAGCAACACCTGGAGACTTATAACGAGGACACAGTGGCCAGCAGCTGTGGCAGGAACGATTCCAGAGAGAATTGCAGGAAGGGACTTTCACAGCAGATCTCATATGGCATCTTGCACAAGCAACTGATGAAAATACATGTTGCTCTGTGAAATTATTTCTGAGTTGCCCTTTTCCCTCTTTTGATTGCAATTTATTTCTGTTCAATGCCTAGTTGATGATGTAAGGGCATTTAAAAAAATATTTATCATTGACTTATAACATATACGATAGAAGTACCAACGTCTTAAGTGTATAGACTGACGAAATTTTGCATGGATGTAGTCACCTACCCGGGAGCCCCAAGCCCCAGTCCTCATCCCCACCCAAGGAAGAGAGTTACTCAGGCCTCTTTAGCCGTAGACCAGTGCATCCTGTTCTTGAACTCCATATAAATGAAGTCACGTAGCGTGTACCCTTTTGTGTCTGGCTTCTCTTCGTCACGATGCTATCAGTGAGATATATAATTTCGATGTGATCATATGAATATTTTTCTTGGTACCGATTGTACATACACGACACATTGTTTATCCAGTCTGTTGACAGGTACTTGGGTTGCTTCCAGGTTAGGATACTATTATGTGTAAGGCCCCTCTGCACGTGACCGCACACATGTTTTGGCGATGTGAGCATGTATGCAGGCAGAGTTGGGAACGGAATGTCTGTGTTGTGGGGTGGAGGTGCGTTCACCCTCAGCACTGCCAAACACCTTCCCGGAATGGTTACGTCTGTTCACATTCCCACCAGCGGCGGATGAGAATGTTACTATGTATCCTCACCAACATTTGTTGTGGTCAGAAGGTATTTTTTAATGCACATTTTCAAAATTTGAGAACTATGAGAAAGGACGAAGTAGAATGAACCATTGGCCATACCCCTTCGTTTAGACCTAACCCTTATTAGCGTTTAGAAATGGGTTAATTCAAGAATAGGCTAAGCGGCTGTACCCCAAGGATTTAAAAGGCAGAGGCTCTAGGCAGATGAAGTGTCTTCTCTCTCGGGGAGCTGTCCAGAGCAGGGGAAGGGCTCTGCTCTGCGGGATCGTCCTGGGCTCCAGGGTCGGGGGAGGCTCTGCTGTCCCTAACCTGCGGCTTATTGGCCATTGCAGGTGGCAGAGCCATTCCCAGCTGGCGGGAGGGGAGCGAGACGTCCTCTGTGACCTCCAGGGCCAAGGGAATCTGTCTTTAGTAGGACAGTCTGATCCAAATGTTCCATGAGTCTTTTCTGCTCACATTTGTTGGCACAAACTTTGTCACTGGCCACACCTAGGAATTCTAGGAAGTGTGGACTCTAGCTGGGTAGACATGTCCCCGAGTTAAACTCAAGGGGTTTTATTACCAAGAGAGACGGGGCAGAAGCTCACCTGGGGACAGTCTCCATCGCAGGACATTGACCTTCAGTGCTTTCTCTCTGTATAAATGTGACAGGAGCACTGTGACTAGGTGGCTGCTGTGAAAACCAGGAGGGGGGTGACTGTGGCTCGCGCGGGGCAGGAGGATAACACCGGTGCACTGCAGTGAGAAGCTGGGTCTGCTTGTAAAGTAGAACCCACAGTATGAAATTCAGTACGCAAAAGGCATCCCACGTGCACAGTTTTCGAGAAGACAAGAGACGCTCTGAGCATCTGGATGCTCAGGCTCCCAGCCCAGACGTGACAGGTGTGGATTACCCCCAAATCTCCTGGGAGGAATGAACAGGAGGGAATTTGGCTTCTGGAAAATCCGAGGCAGAGAGGAGGAAGTCTTTGGGGAATACGGAAATGCAGCGCGTTGCGTTGGAAGAGGACGGGTCAGGCTCAGCTGCTGGGATGGCGGAGTAAGTCGCTGAATCTCCCTGAAACTTGGCGTCCTTTTCCCTAAGCAGGTGGTAACAGCAGCGGAAGGCAACCGTCCCTGCTGCTGTCATCACAAGCTACAGCTCTTGTCCCCGCTCCTGGAAGCCCCCAGCATAGGACAGGAGAGCCGGAGTCTGAGTTGTGGGATTGCACCCGCGGGTCTCAGCGGACCGCAATTGATATGTAATCACAGGCAAGGTTCCCTCCACCAGGCGTTTGCCCTGAAGCCCGGCCAGCATGCCCCAGGCATTCAAGCTAATGTGGCTTAGACGTTGCCCATCCCCCCCACTCCCCTGAGTTCTCTTCCCAGCCACCTCTCCTCGACTTCAAGGAGTAAACACAGGGAATGTTTTCCTTTCTGTAAGTCTCTGTCTCATCATCGAGTGCAGTTGTTGGCAGCCGGGCAGTGGTACCGAGGCGCAGGGAACGAGAAGGGAACCAATGCTTCCTGTGCATCCTCCTGCTGTCGGGGACTTCATAGAGCCTGTTTAACTCCCACGATCAGCCCTATGGGAAAGGTGACTGTATCACCATTTTACAGATGAGAAAACCAAGATTGAGTGGAATGTAGCAATGTTGCATAGCTGAAGAGCAGAACTGGATTAAAACCGAGATGCGGTACAAATTCAAAAATGGTCCCCTCAAGTACTGTGCCAACATCCTTCAGGAAGGGCAAAGGTTGAAAAGCTATAAAAACTATGCTTCCCAGACACCCTTGCAACCAGGGTTTCCGATGGAATTAAGGATCTGTTGACCATATGCTCTCGGGAACAGTCAAAACTTGGGACTAAGACGGTGAGAAGCAACGGGGCATGAAGCATCCTTTGGCTGGTGTGGATCTACCTGGGCCACAAGGCAGTGTATCCAACAATTCTGGTAGCACCTGCTGGGTGACGGACAGCTGAGGTGTGCTTCAGAAGCCAACAGTGGCACGAAGGTTTCCTGATTTTCCAGTTTTCTGGTGGTAGCCACGGCAGCAGCTCCCTGGTGGGTTGTTCTGGAAGTCACTCCTGAGTCCCAACCTAGAGCCTGTTTCTTCAACATGGATGGAAATTTTGTGGAACAATCCCCTCTCTTCAATGCCTTTCTGCCCACAGCCACTGGAGTGGTTTCTGGGAATGGCAGCTCCACCCTGACTGACAGATCGGCCAGTCTGAGTCTGGGTTCTTCCCTTTGAGTTCAGGACACGATCCCCAGAGACTTAGGACAACTGCAAAGATTTTGGACTATGGGGAATTTGAACTGTTCAGCACAGTTAAGTGGCAAAATTCACACGTCAGCTGCTTTCAAGGAGTTTTATGTTTCCAAAGGAGGTTTCTTCAGCTGTGCCCAGACCAAATTCTGGGAACCTTCCAAGCAACTGCTGAAGCAATATCCCCCTGTCCCCTCTCACTCAGTGGTGATATTAATTCACTGTTCTCATCAAGCGTTTCCTCGTGGAGTAAGGACTAAGCAATGGAAAGAAATAGCTTTTCCCTTGAAAATATGACCCAGTCATGCATTTACATAAAAAGCATAATGCCTTCTGAAGCCTAATATTGTTTTATATCAGCTACCATGAATATGTAAAAGTGAGAACTGACCGTGGCTAATAGGTTTGTCTGCCAAGGAAAATGAGATTTTTTGGGGTTTTTTTTAGTCCCAGGGCTAAAAATAAATAAATAAATAAAAATCAAAGTTTCCATTTGACTTCTCTCTAGCATGTATAAGCAATGAAATCCCTTATTCAAGTAATAACACAGGTTAAGAATTCTTGAACATGTATCACATTAGCTACAAAGTTGCAAAATAGAAAAATGCAAATTTGAAGGCTTCCCTGCTTTGGCATTCATCATTTAAATTTCACACTTGGGCTGTGATGGCTTTTGTTTCTTGGTGTTATTGTTGTTGTTTTTTAAAAGAAAGATGTTTTTGAATGTTCTAGTAATAAGATGCTTTTGTGTTGTGGAATCTTTGCAAAGCACACCTGGAGGCTGAACTATCCAATTTAAACAATGATTTTAAAATTATTCACTTTAAAAATGCATTTATAAATTCATGGAAAAAGGAACAGATTTTGTGTCCTCTGATGACCTCACATCTGACCTGCCATCTTCTTGGTTTTCTTTGTTGTTTTGGTTTGTTTGTTTCTTGGCCCCGTTTTCATTCTTTCTCTTCATGGATTTGGTGTTTGGGTTTATCAGGTGGGTGAAATGTTATTTATTATTATAGATAAATGTGTGCAGAAGTGCGAATTTCCCATGGAGAAATTTCTGTTGATCTCAGAGAGGATTGGAAACACAGAGCAGTTGGAGCAGAGATAAGATGGGAAGGTGTTTTGGATCAACTCGGTGGGGCTTAGTTACCTGCAAAATCTGTTAATACTGCAATTAAAATAAAACCGTCCTTTGAAGTAAAATCAAAGTCTTAATACCTATTGCATTGCAGCACCCTAAGACTTGTGTTTTTGTGTGTGTGTTGTTTTCCTCCTCTAGGAAATTAACAAGACTTAACTTTCTTCTAGAAATGCAATTTTTTTAAGTACACTTTAGTTTTATCTTTTTCTAACAAAAACTGGGATGCATAGTGCATACAAATGCCTAGGATCAAACTCACAGCAGGGGACTTCCTTGCTCCATGATTCCTTCATATGGGGCTTCACCTCCCAGAGAAGAGAAGGAAGGATGAGCCCTGACTGCTCTGCCCTGTCCGAGCCTTCGCCTCCTGTATTGATCTGCCTTCCTGTCTTTCACCATCCATGTATCTTTGTTTTTACCCTAAATAAGATTCAAATCCCTATACCGGAGGATAACCACAACAGGAAAAATGTATTTGAGCATGGGTAAGCCGGGATTATTCAGCGTGTGGGCTTCACATATGGGACCTTGTTTATTCCTCACGGACATCGAGGTCTGTCTCATCACCTGCATGTCACAGGAGCAAATTAAGCTTTAGCAGGAAAGTGACACAAGGACCCATGGCTCTTTAGAGGTGCAGGTCCCTAAACAAGCACCTACTGCTGGACTCTCGTTATTCAAGGAAAACGGACTCTTCTTGTGGTTCTGGTTCTAGGTGGCTGAACACAGCTCGGGACGGAATGAACAGGGCATCTTCCATGCACCTGGCTGGGCAGGTGGTTATCTTTGTGCTGCCACCACGCTCTGCACGTGGCAATGGCCCGTTCTTCCTCAAGGTGTCTGCCATTTGTCACAGTCTCCCGCTGAAGATTTCACGATCGGAGGGCATTTCTTCCTGAGCTGGTGCAATGCTCCACTGCCTGTTTGATGCTGGGGACTCTACTCAGCTTTTCCAAACGTTGGTCTCCACGTCTGTAGACTAGAGACAGTTGCAGCCGCTTCACGCGGGTCTTTAGCGATTACACACAATAAAGCAGGTAATGGCCTCAGCAGGGACCTGTTCTCGGAAAGTGTTCAGTAAATGTCAGCTGTGAATTCCACACACTACCCACCGCATCAGCATTACGGAATCACCTCCATCAGTGAACTGTGTCAAATAGGAACAAAATCCCGCTCTGGAAACAAAAGGCAGGATTAAAGTGTGTTACTGGTGTGTGTGGCCGCTTTATTCCTGACCACAGTGCTCTCCGTTAGCCATAAGCGTGTTTATTCGGTTTCCAAAGTGTGTTTTAAAGAACGTTAAGCCCATAATGTCCATCAGTGCAAAATCAGCGAGACTATAAAAGTTTCTATTATGGTGGAAGCAACAGTCGGGATTAAAGAAAAAAAACAAACCCTAAACGTGAAGTGCCGGCACTCGGGCACACAGGAACCTTCATGCACTGCCGGTGGGCGTGGAAGACAGCACAGCAACTTTGGCAAACTTTGGCACTTTCTTAAAATGCTAAACATAAAAATTGAGTATATGACCCAGCAATCTCAGTGCTAGGTATCTACCCAAGAGAAATGAAACGTGGATGTTCTTAGCACCATTGTCCATGATGGCCCCAAACTGGAAAGAAAACACACGTCTATCAATTGAAGAATGGGCACATACAACATGTTACATCCATGAAACGGAATACAATTCAGCAGTAAAAATTAGGGACTCCTGATATGTGCTGTGACACGGATGGACCTCCAAATTATTACCCTACGTGACAGAAGCAGACACAGGAGCCCACGTGTTGTGTGATTCTGTTTATGTGAAATGTCCAGAAATGGCAAATCAGTGGAGATACAAAGTAGCTTACGGGTTGCCTGGGGCTGAGGGTGAGAATAGGACTGACCCTAAGTAAGCGTTAGGGATCTTACAGGAGTGATGAAAATGTCCCACAATTCATCTACGGTGATGGTTTCAGAACTTGATGACTTTAATTATTAATAAAATCATTTTGCTGTACACTTGACACGGTCGAGTTAAATCGTATTCAAAATGTGTCTCAGTGAAATTGTTTTTAATATCCTCAAATAGTTTGACAGTGAGTAATTCCTCACGTGTGTTGAGATGAGCCCTTCAAAAACACAGAGAATCCCCAACAGTGCGGAGTGTTTTATACGACGGGTGGGCAATGCCTTTCCTAAGCCTAAATCGGGGAGAAGCAAGGAAAAGACGATATTATAGAAAAAATTCTGAGTGTGTGACTAGAGAGTCAGTGTTGATATTGGGTGTCTACTGTGCTGGTGTGAATTCAGGAGAAAACTAAGATTTTCTTGAGGAATGTAATGTTGAAAACTGTGCTTTCCACTTAGAGAAGATTTGTCACGGATCCCTCTTGATCACAAACAAAAAGATCTACAAACAGCTTCTTGAAAAGCAAACCGTCCACGCAGAGAGATGGTTCTCCATTTCATTAACTTTATTCATATGAATTGTAATTATTATAATGCTGTATATATCCATATTCAACTGTCATGACTATCAAGTGAAAGTACTATTTCTTTGCTGAGATAACAAAGGGCTGGAAAAATTTTATGTAATTTCCTAAAACTGTCAAATATTTTCTCAGCCAAAGCCGCCCAGGAGACCTGCCCTATGAGGCTGTTATGAACTGAAGTAATTTCAGACTTGTGATCTGTTTGTCTTTAATGAATTGAATTTCATGCACTAAATTGCTCTGATTGGAAAACATTATTTTTTTTGAATGAGGATGCAGCGGGTGTCAGCTTTCCTTGTCAAAAGCTGTGACGTGTTTCTATTTCAAGTCAATGGATATTTCCCCTAAATGATACCGGAAGTTAAAGTTTTTGAGCACGTTTTGTAAGTGTCTGGCCGTATTAGCGTGATAGTTCTTCTACTGACGGGCACAGGGTTTTCTGCTTCCCATCCCAGAATGCCTGCCTGAACAGCCCCTGGAGATAGGATAGCGATTTACAAACCCTCTTGTCTTCCTCGGTCCCTCTCTCGAGTGTAAGACTTTGATAATTAATCAGGGACCCTGTTCCACCAAGCCCTGGCGTGGCTCCAGGCAACCACTTCTGGTCGGCCACGTTTGGCTCCTGAAATCAAATCCCTTTGCTAAACCAGCCCTGGAGGAACTAGAGCTGCCAGTGAGAACGTCCCCTAGGCATTAGAGAAGAGAGAGCGGCCTTCTGCGGCAAGACAGTGCAGACACGGCTGTCACCAACCGAGGACGTGCGATGCGTGGTTGAAGACATTGGGTCGTGTCATTGCACTGTGGCTTAATTTCATCCTTAGTTCTATTCTAGTTTATAGAACACTGTTTTATGTTTACATGCAGCAAAAGAAAAAAGTAAAGGAAATGATCAAAAGGTACATTTCAGACTTACAATGTCAGGCACACCAGCCTAAATGAGTGTTTGTATATATGTGTGTGCGTGTGTTTTTTTTCCCCCTGAATTGAGGTTAACTTATTTAACTTAAAAATTGTCCTGTAGACCGGGCACGATGGCTTATGCCTGTAATCCTAGCACTCTGGGAGGCTGAGGCGGGGGGATCCTTTGAGGTCAGGAGTTCAAGACCAGCCTCAGCAAGAGTGAGATACCATCTCTAAAATAAAAAAAAAACAAAAATTGTCCTGTATACTCTAACAGAGGAAATTTCTTTTTAAAATATCTGCATAATAACAGAAGAGTTTTATCATAATTTATTCAATCATTCCTATTGACAGGGAGTCTCTTCCCAACATTTTTACCAGTATAAGTAATTCGGCCATACCCTGACTTACTGGTGATTGCATTTCTGTAGGTAGTTCCCAAGTGAGATTGACAGTTCAAAGAACACGGGCATTTTTGATGTTGATGGACAGGGCCAGATTAATTTCCAGAGAGTTAAAGTAGCCCATTTGCCCAACAATATTTGCAAAAGCACTAATTTACCCACAGCCTTCTCAGACCTCGATGTTAATCTAATTCTTGCTAATCTGATGAGGGAAAACGTTACCTTTGTGGTAAGAGTCTGCATTTAATTGACTGCTAACGAGAAGAGCATTTTTCAGATGTTCACTGGCCTCTGGCATCTTGCTCTCTGTGACTTGCCTGTGATGTTCTTTGCTAATATTTTGTTCTGTCTCCTTGTTTGCCTTTATCTTATCACTTTGCAGGAGCTCTCTTCCCATTACGGCTGGACAACATGCGTGTATCTGATACTGGTGTTGCAACACTGTATCCGTCCCTTGGCTTTGTTTATAGTGATTCTCACTCACAATAATGTTTAAATTGTATGGATATTCTTTTTTTAATCTCTTGCTTAGAAAGTTTCCTTAAACCCAAATATGTAAATATTCTCTTAAATGTTAACATTAGTGCCACCTGGGGGTGCAAAAGGGAGAAAAGTAGAAAAGCGTTTTTTTAATATTGCTGTGCGGTGTGATTAATTGCAATAAGCATGAATTAATTTGACAATTAAAAATATAGTTTAATAAAAGGAAAGATGGGAAGGATTTGACCACGAAGGGTTAGGAAAAGGGAATTGTTTTGGGGGGTGATGGGTCTGTTCTGTATCTTCACTGTTGGGGTGGTCCCGTAACTGTGCGTTTGCCAAAACTCATAGAACTGCACTCCAAAACAGTGCATTTTCTTGCATGTTAGTTAAAATTTTTTAAAAAATAAGTTTTAGAAGAGGAAAGATTCCTCACTCTTCTGTGAGTCTAGCTTTACCCCGATGACAAAACTTACCAACAATAGTTCAAACATAAAGAAAAATGTATGCTATGTCACTTATAAACATAGCCACAAAACCATACCTAAAATATTAGCAAATCAAGTCCAGGAATGTATTAAAAATACAGCCAAGTAAAGTTTACCTTGGAATGTAGCTCATTATGAATTCAACATTAGTCAGGGTCCATGTTAGAAAGTTTGTCAAGTCAGGGTTCTCAATCTCAGCATTGTTAACATCTTGAAATAGATGAATCTTTGTTGTCAGGGCCTGGGGACGGTGGTTGTTCAGGGAACTGTAAGATGTCCAGGAGCATCTCTGGTCTCTACACACTAAATGTCATAGCATCTTCCTCCAGCAGGTGTGACCATCAAAAATGTATGCAGACATTGCCAAATATCTCTGGAGGGTGGGGGACAAAATCTCCCCCAAATGAGAACCACTGGATTACTGTAATTGATTTGCAAAGTAAAAAAAAAAAAACAAAAAACGTGGTTATCTCAGTGGATACTGAATACAAATGTCTCATAAAATTTAATCCAATGTCCTTGTCTTAAAAATAGATATACAAATAGGTCAAACTGTTGGACAAATGGGAATAGATGGGAATTACCTAGGTAAAGACCTACATCAAACTCCATACCTAACAATTAAATGTAAAAACACACACACTTTCCTGGGATGTTTGCTAGTTAATACACTCACGCTGGGTAGTCTAAGTCAGTAGTACCCCAGAAGGTATTGGAGGTTGCGGTTAACTTCATGTGATTTTAGTTGGAGACAGATTTCAGAGTGAGGCAGAAAACTCCGGTGTCCAGCGGGGGGCTTTCCCGCTTGGTGTCTCGCTGGGATATGGTTCTGCTTGACGCATCCTCGGCGGTGGCGGGGTTAATTATTTGCCTTGTGACTTCCTGCAGGACTTGGGTTGGTGAGAAACATCCAGCTAACTCAGCAGAAGGAGTAGCTTCCCTGTGCTTGCTGTGGCTGTCCTGATGGCTAGAATTCCCCCTGCTGTTTTCTTCATTTATTTGACAGGTCTTCGGTGACGCTTTGACTGGAAATGGTGCTTCGCTGTTTTTGAGATGGTTTGGGGACGGGACGGCACTTACTTGTAAACCAGTGCAGGGCCTGTCAGAGGCAGGTGATGTGTGGGAGATTGATTGACAGTTACCCTTGCGGGTGGCAGTGGCCCAGATAATGCAAGAAACAAGGGTGATCTTTTGCGATGAGCTTTATAATGTTTGTGATACGTTGTGTACAAATCCGGCTGCAGCATCTTGGCTCTGTGTCTCTTCCTGCCGGGACCACATCCATGGTAGTGGTCCTGCTAGTGCCACATCAGACATCGGGAGCTGCCCACGGCACACTTCTCCTCTGCATGGGACTGCACTTGGGTCTCTCTCAACACAGCTCGCTAGGACATGACTACCGAGCTCTAAGGATGGACTTCCAAGATGAAACAGTTTGCCTAATGTGTCTTAAATTTATATTTCCAAGAATTTCAATTTCCTAGGTATATTTTGGTTAGATGATGAGCTGTTGGTCAGCTGGTACAAATTTTCAGTTATAAGTTTTGGAGCCCTAATATACATCATGGTAACTAAACTTAATAAATGTATGTATTATATGCCTAAAATTTGCTTAGAGAGTAGATCTCAAGTGTTCTCGCCAAACCAAAAATAAAAAAAAATGCTAACTAGGTAACGTGATGAGTGCTAGGTGTGTTAGTTGGATTGTGGTGATCGCTTTGCAATGAATGTGTGTATCGAAACATCTCATCATGCACCTTAGATATGTACAATTTTTATTTGTCAGTCATACCTTCATACAGCTGGAGAAAAAATGGCCTCTGTGTCAAATCAGATCTAGCTGCAAAGGCAGAAATGACTTCTGAGTAAAGCTTAAACATGACTATCATGTATTCATAACCGCTTTGAATTAATGTGTTTATCTAACGTATAGCTATGGAGTGCTTGTTAGATGCTTGTTGCTAGGAAACCGTGATGAACTAAAGGAGTCATTCCCTTCTCTCATGAAGGTTTCAATTTAATTAGGGTTATGATCACAGAAAGAAATGTGTAATTTCAAATTGTGACAAACGCTAAGAAGGAAAAAGTGTGTGGTATCAGCAGAAAGAACAACAGCAAGGCATCCCACATCATTCCGCGGGCCCTCGGGTGGGACTGGGTAGAAGTTAGCCAGCCGAACGGTTTGGTTTTGGAGACCTGATTTTGTGTCTTCATCACAAAGCGCTAGATCGTCAGTGTTCCCATAGATGTGTATAGGTCGTGTTCTGTCTGGAGTCATGGCCAGATATTTTAATTCCACTTAGAAAACCTTTTGTGAGTACCTGTTGAGTATAAGACATTGTCAATTCATGGCCGGCGAAGATGTTTCTAATAATTCATGTGACTTTTCATAAGAGGAAAAATGACTTTTTTTCTGTGCATCTCAATAGCTCACTGTACAAACCTCTATTATAGAATTTCCATAGTGTTTGATTTGCTCCTAGGATAGAGTGTAACCTCCCTCAGGTTGCAGTGAGGCTTTCTTATTCATTTTGCAAAGTACTCTTGGTATCAGTAAATACCTGTGGAACTCAGAAACCTTGGGGAATGTGTTACACTCAAAAGACTAATTTCAGTAGAAGGGTGCTTGCTGAACAAAGGAATGCTTCTAAATCTCTGTAGTATCACCTATATTTCTCTAGGGTGAGAAAATCGCCCCCCTGCATCAGTTTTATGCCCTGACTGCAGGAAATGACATAGTTTATAATCTATAGGAATTTTCAATCTCAAATTATTGAATGCTGAATAATAACTACAAGGCATGCTAATTAGATATCCTTTGTCTCTCAGTGGCAGAAACTGGACTACCGTAGTTTATCTAATAGAGGACCATGTTTCGCACAGGAAGTGGCCCAGGTGAAGCTTCTCGCTGACCCCCCAGTGCTGTCAGCCTCCGAGACTGGCTCCCTCTTTCCACTCTTCCGTCTTAAAAGTGTGGCTTTCGTCCTAATGGTTTCCCGACAGCTCTTCTCTCTCCTTTCTCTGTGGGAAGGAGCAACACTCACAGCAGGAATGAAAAATGTTTTCAGAATCCTCGGTGGACTCCCGCATCTTAAAATATCCAGCAAAACTGTGTCCTTCCCCCACCGGAATGCAAGGAGAGTCCTTGTTTGTTTTCCTTAAGGCTGGGCTCATTGCCAACGCAAACAAAATTAAAATTCTTTTAATAAGGGGGGAAAAAAAGAGAACTGGATTTTGCATAGACAACCAGCCTGAATAAGCAAATCATTCTATTTAGGCTGTTTGTGCTTCTCCGGGGAGAGATCCCAGCCGTATTTTCTTCAGGACGGGCGTTTGGACCCTGCACAAGGAAACACATTTCATAGTTTTTTAGAATGTCTTTGCAATGAGATTTTCTGATATTTTGACTAATTGTTCTAACATAGATTATTGGTAAGAGGCTAATTATTTGCAAAACAAAACAAAACAAAAAACCAGGCGGTTTAGTAGAGTACTGTATTTTAGTCACATTCTCTCATTTGGTAATTCTAGTTAAAGGGAGAGGGTTAAGCAAACCTGTTCCCTTCCTGGCCTGCAAAGGTACCATATAAAACACAGGGGGAAATGGAAAAAGCAGGAAACGTAACGTGTAAAAAGAAGGGGTGTGGGAACATTAGGGAAGGGTAGATCTCAGACCGCCTGTGAAAGACAGAGCTCACGGAAGGGGGATGATGACGTAGCGGAGGAAGGGAGACCAGTGCTGAGATGTTGGGTCTCCTCCGAACGCCAGTGAAGGTTATTGCTCACGGATAATCAAGTCTAGCTGAAAGCAGGTGTTAAAAAAAAAATGACTAAAGTAGAGGAATTTACCAAAGTCAGGAACCACGTCAGAGATGCCCTCCCTCTCCACCACCACGGAGCCTTGCGTTGGGGATTGTTAGCACGTCAATTAGACAAGTGAGACTATTAGAGGCATAAGAATTGAGGAGGGAAAAGTAAAACTATCTCCTAAAGATGACGTCATCACCTACCCAGAAAACTCCAAGGAATCAATGGGAGACGTATGAAAAGCAGAAAGAAAAATTAACAAACCAATGAGTTCATAAAACCAGTGTAAAATGAATAGCTTTTTATATTAGTAAATAACACAGCGAGACTCCACTTATAATAGCAAAAAATTTAAACAGTTAACTACTTAGACATAAGCTTAACAAAAAAAAAAATTTAAAGCCTAAATATAGGAAACTATAAAACACCCTTAAATATCTTTAAAAAAAAATGCTAGAAATGGAAAGACATACGGTGTCTTGAATAAGAAGTCTCCACATCATGAAGATGTCAGTTTTCCTTCAGGTGACGTATACATTATTCAATGCACTTCCAATAAAATTGCCATCAGATGCGTAACAGGAAGATATTGGAATTCTGAGAAGGATGGCTTTGTAGCCTCCCTCCTAACAAAGATACAGAGTGGAATGGGCAAGGGCTGAATTCATTATTTCTTCCCTAGGAAAAAGGGTAGGAAAAAACACAAACTTTAGAGTCAGAAGTCCAGGTTTAATTCGTGTCTCTGACATTTTCATGAACAAACACAGGGCTAACTTCCCTTCAAAAAATTCTGCTTCAGAAAAGAAAGAAAATCCTTATGCCCAAGTCCTTGAGAAGTTGCTTACGTTGTAACCTTTTATTAATATTTTGAACAAGTACCAAAACCACCAAAAAAATAGTCGATAACTTTTGAGCAGCAGTGAAAGGGAAAATCAAGGATTACAGTGACACTAAGTAAAATTGCTTATAAGAAAAATGCTCTTGCGTTGTGTGCTTGTGAAAACAGAGATCTTTCAGAAGAAATATTGCTCAGGGGAGTGAAAGCCCAAGTTGAAAGACAGGCGTGACCCTAAGAGGGCACAGGGGGGACCCTCTTATTTGCTCACTAGTGACTACTTGTGGAGGATGCTTCAGCTAAGCCTCACTCACTCAGTGCTGATTTTATGTGTTTACAGGGTTTGATTTGGAACCCATTTTAAGTAAAACAAGGAAGGGGGGATGAAGTTTAACAAAAACGTAGTCATTAGTCCTGAGGAAATGACGTAACAAACAAGGCTTACGAGATTCGGCAGAAAAAGCAGTGCGGTCAGTGGGTGCATTTTGAGGCTCGTGAATACACACCTACTGGATGAATGAAGAAACCAACCGGCAAGTATTCCGTGCATGAGTTCTCACGGCGTGGGGTGAAACACGCCGTGCCCACGTCATACGTGGTTGCACGTGTGTCTCAAGCAACCTCTGTGGGAGTGGCAGTCAAGTGCTCTGACACTGTGATAATGAAAAGTGGCGTCTGTGATAAAGACAGCTATGTTGAAAAGGCATGTGGGGAGTTTGCACAAAATTATTTCGTATCTCTAAATCGATACGTCATTATACGTATTGAGCAATTCTCAGTACGTGTGTGTGAGGATTGAGGATACTTGACGTGTTCATGTATAACCCTACAGGCGTATGTACCCAATTTGCTGAAAAGTAAATTGGAAATGTATTCTCATTGGGACAATATTATAGTGAAGCCATGTTTGGGGTGAGTTGGACTCTCCGTGCCTCAGTACCCCATCTGAAAACAAGGATGGCAAGTATTACCCAACCCAAGGTTTCCAGGACATAGAATCCCTGTAAAGAAACAGTAAGTCCTTGCAAAATGTGGCCATAATAGACACATCAGCATCTTTGCTAACTGTTAGGAGCCAGGATTTGTAACAGTATGACCGAGTGCATGGAAGGGAGATTTTAAAAGCAGCTAGGCAAACTGCTTTGGAAATCCGTCTTTTCAAATGTGATTTTGTTCAGACGGGGCTTAGATTTGGGCCGCTGTTCTTTTATGCTGTCAATTAATTGGCAAGGTGACAACCCAAAAAGTTGGATTTTTGTTTGTTTGGGGGGGGGCTGTTTGTTTTCTAAGATCTAGCCCCATTCTGAATTACGGTCCACTCAGCTGATGGTTCTACCCCCGTGTAGGTGGTAGGTAACCTTTTCAATTATGGACTGGACCCTGAAAACGCAACAGTGACGCTGTTCTATCTGGCTCTGTTCATGTGAAGTACGTTGGCCAATGATCTATTAATAATTATACAGAGTTTTTTGTTTCTTCTAGAATTACTCTAGCCCATTCAAGTGAATTTCTATACTATTATGATACTTTGCTTTTCCCCCTTGAAATATAAATAACTGAATTGCTTTTTCTGTTTATGAATTATTATTATTTGAATGATTATTTAAAATAAGCATTTGGAAATTTAAAATGTATAGCAAATAAAAATGTATTCTAAATGTGTCCCCCTCCCCTAGCCAGTACCAGGATTAATAGATTTTGCAAAGCTCTGGGTTTTTTTGGTCTGTGCATTTATAAATATGCTCAGCTTTCAGGGTCACCCGAGCATTTGAGACGTGTTTGTGTGTGCAGAGCAAATCGAGTGAATGATGCTTTCTAGTTTAAGTGCATTATTATGCTTCCCACTGTGAGCTCTGTAACATAAGACTATGAAGTGACGTCGTGTTCAAATATATGTATTTACTATTTATAGGTGCCCAATGTTTTCACACTCCATATGTAAAGGAATGCTTTTATTTATTTTAGAGGAGTTCAAACAATATAGAAGAATTTCATCACAGTGGTGACAAATTAGCTTCCCAAACTGCCGAAAGAGGCAATTCATAATTTATACAAGTGATTCACCCACCAGGTTCTCAGCATCCATGGGATGAAAATTTCTTTCACGTGGTGCGTTTTGTTGGTAGAACAGAAGTGACTAAAAACATAGAAAGCTTTTTACACATTCTTCGAGCGTTTTCTCCAAGATTATCCGGTAGAATGTTTGCGTTGTCACACTTCCGTGGCTTGTTCCCGTCCAGGTGAGAGTGTGTGTGTGCGTGAGAGCGTAGGTCATGCGAGAGTCAGGCAGGCAGAGTTTTTATCTTACCTTGAAGCCTTACTCTTCTTTCTTCCCAAAAGACTTGCAAGTAGGTTGGAATACAGACAGACCCATATAATAGTCACTTTGAATAAAAGAGCGGTTCTTTCTGCCTGTGTACCAGTCTCCCTCCTTAAAAAGTATTGCAGCAGGTTTGCCTAACATGTGGCCTGTGAATAGGTGTGGAATTCACATGTGTAGATCTGGCATGGTGTGACCTACACACGCACTTATATTTGTGCACATGTGTACACATGAATATATATGCACACAGATATATATGCATGCCTTTCTTTGTACAGAGACTTCATAAATGTCTTAAAGCATCATACTCACAAGGAGCTTCATAACTCAAAAAAGTTAGAAGCACTGATTTAGAGCACACTTTTTTATTATTATTTTCTCAATGGTTTACATAAACTGCCTTGTGTAAAAACGTAAAGTATCCAAGAACAAATTCAAGAACAATTGTTTGGGAAAAGTATGAAAAAAAAAAACTCCCAGACTTTTCTAAGGGAAAAGAAGTAAGACGTAAGTGACTGGAGTGACATTTCATAGTCCCAGAGGGTAAAACAATTAACATCAAAATGTGGTTGATTCACCCCGCAAGGTAAGAACGTTAAATGTTCTTTACTATTTGGAAAATCCCTGGTAAGGTGTCCAGAAATATAACAAAATAATTCTCAGATGCATCTAGAAGAATAAATGCTTAAAATAACCAAAATAGTTTGTAGAGGAGAAGTAGCGGGGAAAAACTTGCTTAAAGCAACATGCTGCTAATACTGAGATAGAGAAATCCTGCTCATCGGTTAGATAGCGGAAGGTGTAAGCTGTGTCGGGAGCTGTCCTTGGTCCTGACGTTAAGCAAGGGAGGTGAGATCGCACGTGGGGAAACCGAGGCACAAATGCAGAAAGGAGCAAGTGCTGGGAAGACCTCGGGTAGGGAGAAGGCTGGGTGAGGACATGACACCACAGAAAGCCTCTTTCAGAAAAGCAGGTCCCTGGTCGAGATTTTACAAATTTAGGAATACACCCATGTATTTTAATAATTTAGTACCTTGAATGGTGACATTTTAAATCATTCCACCAAGGTTATTGGATATTTTTATGTTCGTTTCTGATAAAAATAAATATAAATAAATGAAGTTAAAGCTCAACCTCATGCCCTTTACTCTAAGGTTCTTGGGGACTGGGTAGAAGCTGGGGCTATTTCCCAGTTTTAAGGATTCCAGAATTCTTACAGACGAAGGCAATGCCAAAGAGGGTTATGGGTGTTGTGTTATATTTTAAAGGTTTATACTTAACGGATGGGTATTTTTTTATCCTCTGTATTAATTGGAGATTTGTTAGGCTGCATTCTTTGTGTTTTTTCCTGAGGAGTAGCCCGTAGTTGTAATTAGGACCTCCACGCTGAAGTGCTGTGAAGCAAACTAATCTAATAGTTTTAGCTGCTCAGTCCAAGTCTTGATCAAACCCTTAAAAATGTCTTTTCATTTTTGACTCTGGAATGTTGGACCTGGTTTAAGATTCGTTCTCAGGAGCCTTTTCCTGTAGCTGTTGTGCTTTGGTCAAGTACCTCCTGCTTAATCTAACAGGCATGACTGTTAAGGGGGGAAAAACCCTGTCATTAATATGCAAGGTGGGTTGGAGGCAGATACAAGACAAGGAGAAAAATTGAGAAGCTGGAAACAGGACTGCTGTGTTTTGTGTCTCTGTCCAGGGGTACGACTACAGAGTAGGCAGCGGTGTGGTTGTGCACCTCACAGCTTGGCGAGGGTGGGGGGCAGTTTGCAGGGCTGCCATTCACACTAGAGTCTAATTACAGAACACGCCACCTGCGAGGCAGATGAAGCAACACGTTCTCTGCCATCTCCATGGTGAAAGTCCATGTTCATGCCCAGTTGTGTGTACATGTGTGCATAGACATGCATGTGTGTATGCAGACATGCGTACATGTATATATCATGTGCATATGTATACACATGTTCGTAAAATATGTATTGAATCCTGCCCATAAGACTTCCTTTGTTTCTTATTCACTTTCACTTGAAATATCTAAGTGCACACTGGTTTCAAAATGTACCTATTGTGAAGCTAAAGTTAAATTACTCCAAAATACACGTATCTGACTAAAGACACGTATGAAATTTCACTGTAGCCTAAGCATCGTAAAAGCACAGGTATACTTATGTGGAAAGAGGAGTTCTATTTTTTGCAAGGTTTCTGAGTGAATTAATGAATTGGGTTTTTTGGAAGTTTGGTAGTTTTGATTAATTCGTCTAACACACCGCTGTCTCACTCACCTTACCCTGTGTCCCTGCCTGGTTACACGAAGCAGATGCTCCGTAGCTGGTGACTGGGCACAAGCGTGAATATTAGCAAGTTTTTCGGGAGGGGTCCTTGCTCTGGTCTGGTTTGCTTTTCCCACCGCGGGTTCACTGTGCTTTCCACAACAGACGTGCTCCTCCAAAGTTGTGTGTGAGCTGAATCTCCCCAGGTCAGAGTCTATTTTAAATGCATTAATGCTATTTTCCGGCCGCGGTTTCTCACTCCACACACTCAGTCACGCCTAACATCTGTTTCATGACTGTAGTCCTTGCTGTGTGCGTCTTTCAGGGGGTTATGTGTGTGTTCTAAGAATGTGTCTAGATTCTCCTGGGAGACACATGCCTAGGGGCATTCTCCAAGCCCATTTACTATTTCTCAGCATCCTACATGAATGTTCCAACCTCACCAGCTAAAGCGACAGCCTTGCCAGATGAGTCTCTGAGGTCCAGTGAAAGGAATTATTCAAGTCGTGGGACCTTTTTCCCCTTGGATGCTGAGTTGGTTTGGAAGGAATTTTCCAGGTGGAGACTATCATTTGTGCGTAACTAACTCTTGCAATAATCTGTGGTCACACCGACTTTGGGTGGATAAAGTGCCTACCACAATTCCGGTAAACATTGCTCTGGTTGGGTCTCCTTCGGTGGCCTGTGACTGAAAACTCAACCCAAACTGGTAAAATAACGTAGGATATGCTGGTTTTACATAAGTGGAAGTTCTGGAAGAAAAGCTGACTCTGGGTGCTGCAAGAAATACCCCAGTCCCCAGGGCTCATTCATCCTTGCAGGTGACAGCCATGAGCCCCCCAGACACCAGCCCGCCTTCCGGCATCATGGCCAGTGCAAAAGAAAGAACATTTCTACCCTTGCAGTTAAAAAAATGAAATAGTGCCCATCCTTGCCCCAGAGGGTTACTGCATGTCGATTAGTAGA